>WYDI02141245.1:0-167469 GCA_009867235.2 Psittacus erithacus | reverse complement strand
CTTCTCTTGTTATTTCCTTTATCATTATTATTATTGGTGGTAGCAGTAGTGATTTGTGTTATACCTTAGTTAATAGAGTGTTCTTATCTCAACCTGTGGGAGTTGTATTCTTTCGATTCTCTTCCCCATCCCTCCGGGAGCTGAGAGAGGAAGGGGGGGGCAGTGAGTGGGCTGTGTGGCTGGGCTTAAACCACGACACAGGGTTCAAATTCAAATATGCTATATTTCTAACTGGATTCTACTGTCACGACATTTACATATTTGCTAAGAAATTTGTAAAGACCGTCTCTAAAATTATTCCTTTGGCATTCAAGCATATATTGTCACTCCTCCCAGAGACCAGCAGAACAAAGATTGTGTCCTGTTCCAGCCACTGTACAGAGAATAAATTTAGTATATTCAATTCCACTTAAACTTTTTCTTTAAACTTTATTTGCAGTCCACCTGTATCTACATTACAGAATGTTTACTGACATACTAACAGCATACTTAAGTAGGACCTTTACCAAAATTGGTGATTGATGTGTTTCAGTTGTCTCTTACTTTTTGGCAAGTTCACTTCGTCCTTTCTCCTTGAGCTGTCACATTATTTTCATCAGTCAGTATGACACCAAGCATGTTCACTGCCTCTTAGAAACATTCTATTATACTTGTTTATCTTCAGGTCAACTCTTATAGTTCTATTTTTAAAAGACACTCAGCAAAGAATGCCTTAGCATTCTCCTTGAGACCCCAAAGAAGATTCTCTGAAGCCTAAATACAGTCAGGACCGAAATATTTCAAATGGAGACCATTTCAAAATAAAGGGTGAAAGTCAGGTGGTGTGCTTCCACTGAGATGTACATTAATCAAGCCCAGTCTGTGCCTTTCTGCACCCCAAAAATCAGAACCAAGCAAGTTCAGCTCATTTTCTGGTTATGAGTAATCTCAAACACAGTGTTCCACAGCCTCCAGTGATCATCTCATCCTTTTTATTTTCAGTCTTACCAGAATGCTGTGCCCTCTGCTGGGGCCAGTCATGGAGCATCAGGTGAACTGCTGTTTTATACTGTAATCGGTGTATTCCAGCATGTAGAGGAGTATCTCAGTGCCAAATTTTGTGGATTGAGATCCTCTGGATCTTGGGATTTTGTGAGATTCACCAGTTTGGTAAATAGGATAACAGTTTTTTTAAGTTATGCTGACTGTAAAAGCAGAGTGAATATCTGCATGTAAATGCCCTTTTCAGGGCTGTTCTCTTTGGCAGTTCAGTATTGCTTCTGAGTTATACTCTGGCCTCATTGGTCTCAGTTAATGCTTAGTCATAATGATTGTTTGGACAGATTCTGTTGCCGGATATATAAACATGAATGTCTGTGCAGGTAGTATTGCATAACATTCCAGAAACTAATACAGGAAAGCTAGTCAACTTCATATATTCATGTTTGAGAAAAGCTGAAGAAAATGTCTGTAGACTGCAAAAAGTGTTCTTAGTGGTGTAAAAAGTTCAGGCCAGTGTTGTGGATGCTAAACAGCAGCCTGATCACAGTCCGCATGTACATGAGCAGATAGAAGGGGTAATAAAAATTCAGAACAAAATTTAGTGGCTGACAGATAGGAAACGAAGTAAGAAATTAGACAAGATTGTGCCTAGAGGAGACTTAATAATAAATGGGCAAAAGTAGTTTCTTTAGCACCAACACCTTGCAAATTAAGCTTTGGATGCTTTTCTGAGAAACACTCAACACCTTCAGAAACTACTGAGGTTAATATAAAATCTCAAAACAGTCTTCCCTGTGGGACAGCTGCGTGTGCCTCAGTTTTAAAAACTGATGAGTCTGGCGCCACATCTGCTGTGTAAATTGTAGTTTACAGTGAAATTTCTGTTTTACTTACCCTCTTGACTTAAAATTGACAATAAAATTATATAAAAAATACATACAAAATATATATAAAAAATATATTAAAAAAATAAAATCTCAGAGACCAGCTTTGCAGTTGTAGGGGTTCTGCCTCTCTCACTAAGGGGAGGCTGTATTTTTGATTGTTATTTAATGGTATATATTTTACTGTAAATGTTTTGAAGCTGTTTGCAGATGCTTCTTGGAAGTAATGCTAGTTAAACTGCATTTTTTGTTTTATTTTGTTACTTGTGATTATTCAGAAGAGACCTGTAACCTGGCTTTCAAAGTCTAAAGGTCCAAATTTAAATGTCCAGAGACAGGCAGTGAAGCTGGTGAAAGGTGTAGAGAACAAACTTTAAGAGGAGGGTCTGAGAGAACTGGGGTTTTGTTGAGTACGGGAAAAGGAGGCTGACAGGAAACCCCTATCACTCTCTATACGGCTACATGAAAGGAGGTTGTATTGAGGTGGGAGTTGGTCTCTTCTCCCAGGTAATAAATGGTAGGAAAGAGAGGAAATGGCCTCATATTGTTCCACAGGAGAACACATTGAATATTAGGAAAAATTTTGTCACCAAAAGGGTTATTCAGCAGTGGAACAGGCTGCCCAGGGAAGAAGTTGTCTTACTATCCCTGGAGGTATTTGAAAGATGTGTAGGTAGCACATAGTGACAGGATTTACTGGTGGACTTGGCAGTGTTAGGTTTGCAGTTGGTCTCAATGATCTTAAAGATCTTTTCCAACCTAGATGATTGTATAAGTCTACGATCTTGAGCTTTTTTTTTTTTTTTTTTATGGCACAATAGATGGGATTTTAATTCCTTGCTGTTCTAGTACTGTATGAACCATGGTACATGATGATCTGGAGTGGATCAACACTGACATCTTGCCTTAGCAAAAGAAAATGATGTATGTTTAGTCTTCATTACCATAATGCTAAGTATTTAGCCCTGGGATAAACAAACTGTCTGGAAGTTCTTGCACCTTAATTAGTATCAGATGTATATGCTGTAATTAAGAATAATACAGCCTCAGGACTCAACATATTTGTCTTGTTAACCACTGTTCTTTTCTGTTTCGCTAGGTGTGACAGGACCATTGTTAATAAATCAAGGCAGACAGCTCTAGACATAGCTAAATTTTGGGGGTACAAGCACATAGCTAATATGTTGGCTAATGTGAAGGGTGGGCAAAGGCCTACTTTTCTGTCAAATGAAGCAGAGGAATATGAAAATTATTTTGGCTTGACACTTCTGGACAGAAGGAGCGATAAAAGAACAGATACCAAGTGGCTAAGCAAAAAACAAAGTCATCCAACTACAGTGTACGTTCTCTTCTCAAATCTAAATCCTTTGGTTACTTTGGGTGGGGGAGCAGAGAGCTCTCGGCAGTCAGAAGTAAAGCTTTGCAGGCTGCGCCACAAGGATGTGGAGCACTACATGAACCAAACTGAAGTCAGAACCTTGATTTTTCTGGGAATTGAACTTCAGTTCCACATGAACTTGCTGGCTGCTTGCAATGGAAGAATTCTGCAAGATGATGAAGAGGATGGATTAGTTGCTTGGTTTGCTCTTAGCGTAGATTCTTCTTCAGCTGAGGAATTTAAACAGAAGCATGAGGACTGTTACTTTCTTCACCCACCAATGCCAGCACTGCTGCAGCTACCTGCAAGAGAAGCTGGTAAGATGCATAAAAATGCAGCAGTTATCAAACATGTATTTGGAAAAATACACTTTGGGGTGCACTGAGATACAATGCAAGGACAAACCACTGCAAAGGAATCTGGTGTTTTCAGTGGCTTTAGAAATATTATAATTTTAAAAGCCTGGCAGTGGTTTTTTGTGAGTAATTTTGTATTAAGAACTTGTGCAGTTGCAAAAGGCTAATGCACAGGTGTTAGCAATGCCTTTGCATGGCAATGGCAAGTATTGGACCATAAAATCTATTACTATTATGGCTTTATAAGCGCTACTGTTTAAATATTGATGTGTGTGCATAAATGTTCTAAGAAAAAAATCTACTTGAGTTTTCGTTACACAAAATGAAACTGAGCCATTAAGAAGGGTGCATTGGACACTCATCTGAGAAGAAAATAGCATAAGTAAGTGTTGAAAAATCAGGATCCCAAAAGGAACGACTGTCAGTGTGGAAATGATGTTAACAACTACTGTTGTAACAAATTTGGTTTTACAAGAGGATTAAGGGCAAGCTTGCACCTGAAGTTTAAATGCAGCAGTACATTATTATGTCACTACCTGCAGTAGCCCTGAAATGGTCATGTGGAAAAGGTGTGATATGTAATTCTGGCACTTTGCCCAGATAAAGTAGGTTTTGTGAGAAACGCTGCATATTGATCTGGATGAATTTGCTTCTGAATGCATAAATTGGTCTGTAGGTGTGTAGTACTGTGTTCTATTGCACGTGCTGTGCTACAAAGATCTGAATAACTTATATTGCTCAACAATTCAAGCCATAGTCTTTCTTTGATTCTTATTTTAAATTTTAATACTTGCTGCTTCTATACTGTTAAAAGCTTACATGAACTGGTCATGGATTTTGTGTCTTTTCAATATTTTCTTTTGAAGGAGTAGTAGCCCAGGCTAGATCTGTTCTAGCGTGGCACAGCCGCTACCGATTCTGCCCAACATGTGGGAGTGCAACCAAGATTGAAGAAGCGGGTTACAAGAAAACTTGTTTAAAAGATGATTGTCCCAGTCTCCAAGGTGTTCACAACACATCATATCCAAGAGTTGGTGAGAATATTGCAGGATTTACTGAAGTGGCTTGTTTTCCTTTCAATTACTTCAGCTGCTTGCTTCTGTTTCAGGTCTTAACACACGTCTTTCCCCAGAGTATGTGTGTCTCAGCTCTATTCAGGATTAAGTTGTTCAGGCTTTTCTTTCTTACAGTAGTCTGTGACAAAGTATTCCTGTGACAATACCAGTCTTTTATTGCAATGGAGTAATACCAATTAGAAGTTCCAACAACATAAATGAAATACTAACAAAGGGTCATGTTTTATTTTTTTTTCCACCCTGCATACTGTTTTCTCATCTGCTGCAAGCTATTTGAGCTTGAAATAGTTCTATATCAAATTTGGCCCTCTGTCAAATTTCTGATACAGTGCTCATTTTCCTGTAATGCCACTTTGACAGTATAAGATCTTAACTGCCTTTCATTATTCTCTCTCAGTCACAAACTGCCAGGCCTGTTTCTACTCAGAATATAAGCTTGTGTAGGCAGTCTTCTGTAGCTCCTTTTGTTCATCTGTTGCAAAGGAAGTGTACTGTGTTATTGATGGGGAAGCAAGGAAGCTAAAAAAACCTTACCACTTCTTCCTGGATCTTTTGGTGATTTGAATCACCTTTCTTTCCCCTGCCCTTTCCTCTCTTTTGCAGTTGTAGTTCTAGACGTATGTGTTACATTTCTGGATTTCATGTTTTCTGGCATGCTGTAGATACATCTTCGTAGTAGTAAAAGCAATTCTGTCATATTCTTCTGTCTTATGGACTGTAGTGACACTTGCTAAAATACTAGTGACTGTTTCTTTACAGTCTCTAGCACAACAGACTTGGAGAGGAGTAGGTTTATATAGGAAAGATTGATGAACCAGCATTTTCTACTGATAACTCTGAAGAAAGTTTACAGGTAGCAATACTGCATGATACACGCTGTGCTATGTGGCACATATGTTTGAGTAGGACAGCAGTCTTTCAAATTAGTTTATAGTGGTTGCTGAATCAAGCCTTTTCATACAGAAAATATTGGTGTTCTGAAAAAAAAAAACCAACATGGAAAGCAATAGCTGAAGTAAAAATATGTAAAGGCAATAGTAGATAGAAAAAACTAAACCCCAAAACATTGAGAAACATAAGAGCTAGATAACAATAAAAAAGGGGAAAAGATGATAGATGGAGCAGTGTGCCGAAAGGCATGACAAAAAATAATGATACCAATAGGAGAAAGTATTAAACAAGACTGAAAAAGATACTTAAAATGACCAGAAGTGAGAAAGTATATAAAAGTGCAACATCAGCTGAGAGATTGATAGCAAATGCTCAATGAATCAAAAGCGGAAAGTTTATTCAGTGTTTACATTGTAACTGGAGTATCTGGTGGTTCTTTGGTATTTCAGTCAAAAGTACATCATACCTGTGTGCATACAGAAGGTGAAAGTAAACTGGTTTTGCTGCAGAAATTACTGCTATCTGGTGAATGCATAGCTAGGTTAATATTGCTGGTACTCATAACAGATTGTGTGCTTTGGTTGCAGGTAATTAATGTCCTGCATTTTAAGCCTTGGCCAGTAAACTGCTTCTACTAAGCATAGGTGTTGCAAAACAGATCCCTTGCAGGAGGAAAAAAAAATCAAACAAATAAAGTAATATCTTACTCTGCACTTCCATACAGTTCTGATCTCAGTCACTTAAAGGTATCTTACTTGTATTTACATGCATTGGTATTGAATAGGCTGAAATTTATTACTGCTTTTAATTCCTTCAAATGATAAAATACATTCCTTTCATGTGGCTTACAGATCCTGTTGTAATAATGCAAGTCATCCATCCAGATGGCAGCCACTGCCTTTTAGGTAGGCAGAAGAGGTTTCCCCCAGGAATGTTTACCTGTCTTGCTGGATTTGTAGAACCTGGTGAGTGAAATAAATATTTCTGCTACCTGTTAGGTGGCCTCTCCTGTACTTTCCAGCAGCTGATTTCTGAAAAAAAAAAAAAAAGGCAACTTAAGTAAATATCATTTTAATTAGCTTTCCCATCACATTTTTAACTGAAAAAGGCATTTTAAAACACATACAAGGTCTTTTTTTTGGTGATATTTATCAAGGGATTTCAGCATAGGAAATGTAAGGGTTAAGAAGTTAACATAAAGTTAAGCATATGCTTACACATTAAGAGCCTGATTGATTACATGGAAGAAAAATAGAAATCATATCACTTCAAAAGAAAAATAAAAAGATATTTTGCTAGCTGTGTTTAGCAATAATAGTTGGAATTAGTTGCAATTATTAGAAGCTGCAGAACAACTTGTAAAACATTTTATATTGGGAATACATCTTAATCACCAGTAAAACTAGTGTATAACTATATTCAGTAACTGTATGCAGGTTAAATACAATGATAGCATGAACAAGTTTATTCGAGTATCATTTGAAAAGTCAAGATATTTATTTCTCACTGCTTGCTTCTGTTGGCCTTATTTCTGATACTAAATTCAAGTACATAAACTGAAATTTAAGATCTCCGCAGCAGCTTCTAATCAGGTGAACAAAGCTGAACTAAAATCTCATTCTCTGATGCATGGGCTGTCTGCCTTAATGAATCTGTAATCAGTGGTTACAGTACAGTACAGGTATGCATATGCCTATTACTGTCAATACTCCACATACACATCTGGCAGTTTTCTATGAATATGGAAGTAAAGCTTTCCATGGCAGTTTAAGTTTGGAGAATTCTGTGATTAAGACAATGAAGAATGAGTCAGGCAAAGTGAATAATGAAAAGCAAAAATGTGTGCAAGTCTTCTTGAGCCTCTATTTTCTTACTATTGTAATTTAAAATACTGATTTTCAAGTTGTATGACATGCTGTTGCAGTCGCACTGAAAATCTAAAAATTAACACAGTGCTATTCATAAATGAACAGATCAGCATTTCAAAAGTGGTTAAAGGAACAATGTATTCCCTACCTGATTTTTGACATTTTAGGTGTGGTAATAATAGTTTATGCATATGATAAATCGTCGATTCAGCAAATAAATATTATGCTGGAG
This sequence comes from Psittacus erithacus, assembly GCA_009867235.2. Taxonomy (NCBI): domain Eukaryota; kingdom Metazoa; phylum Chordata; class Aves; order Psittaciformes; family Psittacidae; genus Psittacus; species Psittacus erithacus. The sequence continues at coordinate 159,803 of WYDI02141245.1, read as the reverse complement.
GAATTATCATACTTTATTTTCAAAGTTCCATTTTGCTTTGGTGGCTTGTTTGACTTTACCAGACTTCTATATCTTGTGCTTAAAGTTTGTGCTGTGATCTGTGAGCAAGATCGCTGTAGATAATTGTCTTGGGCAGTTTCAAATCTTTTGAGTCAGTTCAAAGCACAGAATGTAATCCTTGCTTGGAGTATTTTCATCAGCTGCTTGTTCTTTGCCCTTTTTGATTAGGTGAAACAATAGAAGATGCTGTCCGAAGAGAAGTAGAAGAGGAGGCTGGAGTCAAAATTGGCCATGTTCAGTATGTCTCTTGTCAGCCGTGGCCAATGCCTTCCTCCTTAATGATTGGCTGTTTAGCTGTTGCAGTGTCTACAGAAATTAAAGTTGACAAGAATGAAATAGAGGATGCCCGCTGGTTCACTAGCGAGCAGGTAAAGTTCAATTTAATTTCCTTCTTGTATCGATTACTCTGTGACTGTATAGGTTCTAGCAGACAATAGATACTTGGGGTTTTTTCAGCAAGTTGAATAAGCATGTATACTCTCCATTTTGCTAGTGTACAATGGCATTATATTGTAATTGTAGATTACAGACAACAAAGGGAAAGGCAGATATTCACTGGAATTTCTAAGTCACTCTTCATTTTGGCAGAAGTAGTATTTAATAGCATTCATCATCTTGAGTTTCTCCAAACAAGCATGCCATGAGATCTGCTGTGAGGAGGGAGGTTTAGGTAAAAACTGGGAATTCATTATTTTGAACATCTTTTTCCATTCAGTATGTTAATACCCTGGCATTGAACTCTGAAATATTCTTAGTTTGAATACTCTTTGTTTAAAAACAGAGTTTACTCTGCATTAATAGGGAATTCTACATTTAGCTGTTTTGAGTACTTAAAATATAGACAAAGAGAGGAAAGATAGTCTTTCACAGAAAGAGAGATTTAAGTTCATGAGTGGAAAAAGGAAAGATTGCTTAGGCAAATAATCTTCACAGGTTTTTCCACAGGCTACTTGGGAGCTAAACTTTTTAACACTGTATTTCTGCCTAGCAGTTGCAAGTGTTTTAGCTCTGTAAGTCAACCTAAACACAAAGTTAGTTAACTATAGGCTCAGTGTATTCCTGACACCACTGAGAGCATTATTTTAAATTAATATCAGTTCTGAATACAGACAGTCACATACAGGTTGGTATAGAGCTGGAAATAAATGTACTTCAGAAATGTACTAAACTGAAACTGCTGAAAGTGACTTACATGTTGCTTGTGAGTGCTTCAGAAAATGAACAAAACACATTTCTTTCTGCACTATGTGTGGGGGAATAAAAAAAATATAAAAGAGTAATTTGTGGAAGAGTATAGAGCACCATCTCGTGGTCCTTACCATAAAAAAGCTTCACACAAATCTTAAATATTTTTCTGACAGTCTCTAGAATTGTATTAGAAAGAAGGTATCCTTTGGGGCCCTTTTGAGCTCAAAAATGTCAGCATTCACACATAATCCTTTGTGTGTTTTTTTCTTTGCATCTGTCGTGGAAAATGCGGTAGTGGCTCTTTGCCAGCTATAGTAGCAATAGACAGATTGTTTGTTAGAGTATTCCTGCATTCATAAAATGTTAGATTCCATGTACTTTATAATACTGTCTTCTAAAGAAAAAATCTGTCTTTATTGCAGGTCATGGAAGTTCTTGTCAAAGGGAACCAGCAGTCATTCTTTGTACCACCGAGTCAAGCTATTGCGCACCAGTTGATAAAACATTGGATTGGAATGAATGCTAATCTTTAATAAGTGATTTATTGCTCTTATGCTCTGAATGTTTGATTTGGCCTTTTCTGTCCCCCACTGGAAGGAGTCACAGGATTACAAAAAGGCCTGACCTTGCCTGCTGTTTGAACACTGTATTTATGTCCTCTTAATTGTTTCATCTCATTTTTTCCCATTCTTTCTTTAAATTCTGCCTGGCACAAAAGCCAACATTCAGTGCTGAAAGTCATATCAACTATGGTTATTTTTAAGCAAATGACATACTTAAATGGTGAATATGTAGTACTTTATGTCTTTTACATCAGTAACCCTTTAAGAGTATTTATTTAGTCCCCCAGTTTCATTTAGCCTGCACTTACCCAGTTGTACATCACCCTGAAATTAAGGATGTAACACAGTATTCTGTTTATGAAAAAGATAGTGGAGAACCATCCTCAAAAGCCTAAATATTAGGTATTTTTATAAGAGAATAATGTGTTTACTGACCTGAAGCACGGAATTATTTTATTCTCTAATAATTGGAAATGTAAGAGTAGTGGAGGAGAAAAGTAGATTAATTAAACAATTCATAATATTTCAAAATATGTACAGAGTTCTTTCATGGAAGTGAAGACACTAAGATTGTTACTACTATTAGGAATTTTACAGTTGAAAGAAATATATTAACCCCAGTTCTAAGACTGGGAAAGGAACATAGAAATTAAAATATTTACTTATTTATATTTAATACTACAGTTCAGATTTGTGCCTTAATTTATTGTGTTACCAAATGTTAATATTCTTTCAAAATAGAAGGCTATAAAAGTATATTTATTATTAATGTCATTATATAATGGTTCACTAGTCTGTGATTATGCATTCGTTGCAGTGATAAAATGCAAATGAATGAAAGGAAATACAATGGTGGTCCTAAATATTATGATAATTGGTTTATTCAGAGTAATTTGAATATTTTTTAATCAGTGAATGATACCAGATTTGTTTCAGAATGCTCTGCAAACTGGAATCAGTAAAAAAATTTACAAATCCTTGTGGTTCCTTTTTTTCCATCCAGTGTCATACTAAGGAGCTTTGCTCTTTTTTCTTAAGGCAGTGCGTATCAAACTTTAAAGCAAGAAGCATTTCTGACAGATTTGGAACAGTTGACAAATCATTACATTGTTTGATTCTCTCTCTTGCTTTGTCTATACCTACAGGTGAAGAAAATCAGGTTGTCTGATGAGCCGTCTGGAAATGAGAAGGAAGCTATACACTGCTTCCCTTAAAAATTGCTTTTAAGGGGAAGCATGACAAGCTTCCAGTGGGACTGCATGTTATCAGTGGAATTAATCTTTTAAAAAACTGTGGGAGTGAAGGAAGCCTAGTTGCAGTTGTTTATACAAGTAAAGGATAATGCATGTAAACAGTGATGGTAGCTAAGAAATGGAAGGAATTTTTAGCTAGCATTGTATAATTATGTACATTAAGAAAGATGAACAAGGAAGGGATGAGGATAAGATGGAAGAGGGAAGATAAACAGTAACCATAGGTAGTAGCATAAAGATAAAGTTATTTATGACATTGAGGTACTGAAAAATACAAGTAGAAGACCTATCCTAATGTTAATTTTTTTATGTGGGAAGTTACAGTGGCTTCCTATAACTGTGAAACTCCATATCCATAACCAATACTGATACTAAGAATCAGGCTATTTTTTAATTGAGAATTTGTATAAACAATATATTTCTGCAATTACAGTGCTAATAAATAATTTGAAAAAATTCATTTTACTCCATGAAAAAATGTAGAAAAATGATAGTTTGAAAAAGAAAACACTTCCATAATATCTGAGTTTGAAAGTAGTATTTTGCTGATCTTTCAACTCTAATAACATCTGGTGTTGCAACAATTTTTAATGTATGTACATTTTTAAAACCTACACAAACAATCCTTTTCAAGCTTTCTTTACTTTTTTCACCTCCCAATAGATGAACCGTTCACAGAGCACATGACAAATACCCTTTGTTTAAAAAAAAGTGATTTTACAATTTTCATCTTTTATTTAAAGTGAAACTTTTCCTGGCTTTTTATTGCTTAATTTGGCCTGCTGGTAGGTTTTGGAATTGAGTTATAGTTTGAAAATACCTATGCGTAGAAATTTTCTGGAGGATAATTATTGTTTGCAGGTTACATATGAAAACCTACTTGAAGAGCCAAATGCTGCAGTTATTTAGCAACTAGAGCAATTTAGAAAGAACCAAATTAAATTTAGCAACAGTTAAGCAAGAGTGTAGCAGTTCTAACTGGAATATGGCTACAGCAACAGCTCCATAAGATTTTCAGTTATTTCTCCAGAAGGCTGCAGATTTTGCAGTATTCCTTAAACCCTAAAAAATACAGAGGGTTTGTTCACACTAATAATGGTCTCGGTGTCTTCTCCCTTGCTTCTGTACTCATACCAGAACAGAAAGAATACTCATCACCTGTAGATGGACAAGGCAGAAACTTCTGGGGATGCCTTTTCTCCTATTTTGCCTGTACACTACAGAGAATTAACTTCAGTATATAATCTGTAAATATTATGTATTTTACCTGGTTTTGAAATTATAATAATATACAAATAGTAAAAATAATCATAAAAAAAAAAAGATGAGATGTTTAAGCCCTAACCAAAATCGATAGCACTAACCAAGCTGAAAGCTCATGACAGCATGAGCTTACATTTTATGTAAGTACATACAGAATCAGAATCATAGATTGGTTTGGGTTGGAAAGGACCTTAAGGTCATCTAGTTCCAGCCCCCCTGCCATGGGCAGGGATGCCTCACACTAGACAGTGTTGCCAAAGGCTGGGTCCAGCCTCGCCTTGAACACTGCCAGGGATGGAGCATTCACAACTTCTTTGGGCAACCTGTTCCAGTGCCTCACCACCCTCACAGTAAAGAACTTTTTCCTTATATCTAACCTAAACTTCCCATTTAAGTTTGAACCCATTACCTTGTGTCCTATCGCTACAGTCCCTAATGAAGAGTCCCTCCCTAGCATCCTTATAGGCCTTTTTCAGATACTGGAAGGCTGCGCTCAGGTCTCCACACAGTTTCTCCAGGCTGAACAGCCCCAACTTTCTCAGCCTGTCTTTATACGCGAGGTGCTCCAGCCCCCTCATCATCCTTGTGGCCTACTCTGAACTTGCTCCAACACCTCCATGTCCTTCTTACGTGTTTTTAACATGCCATGTGAACACAATAGCAGTTGTGGTAATTTTATAAGCTTTGCATTGGTCCCTGTAAGCATACTACTTTCATCTTATTTTTCATATTGGATATGTGTAAACATTTGAAAAATAACATCATTCCAGTGTTGATGCTATAATTAAAATTACATTTTGTGGTTTGTGTAGGAATATTGGCAAGTTGATAAATGATTACCATGAATTCTATAGCATGTGAAGGAAAAAGGAGTGGATGTCAGTGGGCTAATTAAAGGCAGACCAGTCATGATGCTTCATGGAATTAAATACACTAATCCGATTCTGAGCTTAGGAGATAGAAATAGAAACAGAAGTGGAGCAAGGCTGTGAACAACATTGCTCCTTCTTTTATCTTTAATTAGGTAATCTGGTTAAGACTTTTCAGACAAAGCTAACATTTTATAAAGCCCTGGTAAGTTGAGTTATTTCTCGTCTCTGCTTTAGGTGTTAAAAATTAAATAATTATTAGTCCTTTATTGCTTCAGTGATTGGAATGATATGTATTTACAGCATATAATTGCTGACTGGGGTTGGCAGTATGGAAGTGGGTAAGTCCAAAGGAAAAAAATATTTGAACGTGTTATCCTATTAAGCCTTAGCAAGACAGTGAGCCCGTCCTTTGTGAGCTTAGAAAAGCAAAGTATTCACAGAGAGGCATAAGAGCAAGCACGTATCTGAGGAAAATTAATACTTGCTCGTAGTAAGTACAAACTTTTTTTATTTAATGATATGTTTTCAGGTAGCATTCTATACTTATAGATGGAGGTCAGCTTTTACAAAAGACAGGATTTCTTCAGGTTTCTTGCGGAGATACAGTTTAAAGAATTTCAGTTGTAGTTCAGTATGTAGTTTAGTTTTCTGAATAGAGAAGAATGATAGTTTCCTAAATAGAAAGGATTTCTAAGATGGATTTTTGATTCCTAAGGCTCTATCTTCTCATTTTAGTATATAGGAATTTAAAGTGTAGTAGAATAAAATTTTGGAAGTGAAAGCCTACCTGAATGAACTTCAGTTTATTTGTATTGTCCTTCTGCATCTGATAGAGATGCTTATAAACTCAGCCTGCAGCACTTAAATAAGCATTGGTAGTAGTTTTTTTCTCTACCTTTTCGTGATCCTGCACAATAAACTGCCTTTGATAAAGTTCTTTGTTAACAGTTCCTCTTTAAGGAGAGAAAAATTCTAACAATGGAGCTCTCCCAGGTCAGTGAAGACATAGACATCTTTCAACATAACTCCTAAAACTAAAAAAGAGCCTGTGGTACAATAAACATACAAATTTTTGTCATTCCAAACCCAAATTACTCCTAATTTCTGCAGTATAAATTGTGTATTTTCTAGTGAACGTGACCCTGCATGGAAACTGCATGATGACAAAATATAATATGAAAGGTTCTCTGTTTAGATGCCAGAAATGAAATCAGAGAAGCTACAATAGGCCTTTTTTTTTTGGCCTGCCCTTACAGCATTCTAAGAGAAATTAATATTTTTGTCACTTAATTGTGATTTGTAGTCATAGACATTGAAATAAAAGCTACCTCATTTTCAAGGAAAAGTGTTAAGTGTACAATTATTGAGCAAGTTTCTTTTAGCTGAATTTCAAGTATAATCAAAGATTTTTGCATTTACATTATTGTGATGAATAATTCTGAAGCTCGAAAAAGAATCATTCAGTTCGAAAAAGTATTGTACTTTATTGACAGCAACATAGCATCTTTGACTACAGAGCTATACATTATTGGAAGCATTATACTGAGCTTTCTACTAATTTCATGACCAATTGCCACATCACATCTGAAGGACATTTTTGGTATTGACAAATCCTGGATTTCATGCCAAAACAGAAACAAAAGTGACTAAAATGCAAGATAGCACACTAAATGCCAGAATAATGAACTCGTGGAGAAGAAAAGGGCTAATCAAGCTATCATTCAGATTCGCAGTTTTCCTTTGGTCTCAAAAGAGGAGTTGCAGAGGTCCAACAGTGCAAACAAAAGTGGCAAATCATGGGATTTTTTTTTTTAATATATATTCAGTAATTCTGCTGAAGACAAAATTATATTATCCAGCATAACAGAACTGTAATGCCCAATAAAGTGTGTTCTCTATACCAGTTTTTGAAACTGTGTTTTTACATACATAATAATAAATCTGTGAACATTCATTGCATTAAACTGATAGCACTGGGAAAATCTGAGCAGTATGTTGAAATATCCATTATACACTACTTGTGTCAAAATCATCACATGATCCGCATGAACCATTTACAGCACAAAGGCTACCTAATGGTTTTCTATTTTGTTGCAGTGAAAAACAGTGTTTATCTTTCAGTGAGGGTAGAAATGAAGAATGTTGATGCAGAAATGAAATAACTCCAAAAAATGAAATAAATGTTTATTCTTATTAATACATTCTTTCTTCTTTTTGTGCCAAAACCTCAAGATAATTAAACAGAAATCAAGGTTAGCTTAGTAAGCAGGCAGAAGTTTTGTAAGAAAATTAGGTTTAAATATGGTTTTGCAGAATTCTAAGAACTGAAAGCTGAACCTGACTTGACTTCTCCCTAAAAAGGCAGAAATACTTGTTCATATACAGCCCATGATAGCTGAACTATTTTTTACTATGAATTTCAGTTGTCAGTTAAAGTAATTTTTAAAGCATTTGTTGTTTTATTGGCCTTTCTTACAGATGAAGAGCATCGTTCCTGCAGGGAGGTATCTTTAACATAATGGTGAGAATAGTATACCCCATATTTGTTTGAAAAAGATTGATGAAAGCCTATATAACACTTTGGTGTCTCTGGTTGTTTATAGAAGAGTCCAAAATAATGCCAAAAGATCATTACATGGGGTTTGGAATTCCTGAATATGCTTATCTATGTCATAAGTGATGCTCTTAGTTGCTTAGTAACCTTCCTTGAGAATCAGAAATATTATTCACTGGTGTTTGCTATCTTTTCATGATCTGAAAAAACAAGATATTGATTCAGTGTGCTCATTAAAAGTCCCCCAGCACATTTCATGGAAAAAAGAGGTTGGTCACTGAGTCCTAATACAATGCTTGTTGTAGATTCATATCACTTTTCCATGCCTTTCTAAGTGTTTCATTTGAATATGCTCTTCTCACAGCTAGTTGGATACTGCCAAATAATTACTGAATTCCGTTCTAATGGAAGCTGTTTCATTGCAGCCATATAAATCATGTTTTAATTACTTTTGTAAAATGCTTTAGAGTACTGTTACAGCCCCTGTAAATGGTTGCCTTGTTTGTTTGTTCTATACATTTTACAAAAATATTCTTGAAGATCAGTCTTTTCTGGAAAATATATAGAAGAAACTATAAACAAATGACAGTAAGATACCTACCAGCTGAGGCAGTGAGTAAGAAATACAATAAAGACAGGTATTTTTGATAATGCATTGCTTTTTTTGCATGTGTTTGGCATAAAATACATTCTTTGGCAACAGTACTGCAGAAATGGGTGTTCAGAAATTATTCAAATAAGGTAATACTGAGAGCTTTGCAAAGAGATTTGGAGCATCTTTGTAGAAAAAAAGGCAAAAACAGAAGACACTTGAGTAAAATGTACTTGAATGAGGTAAATAAGAGGTAAATCAATGATTAACACTTTTTGCCTAGTTTGTATAGAACCAACAGACTGTCATACACAAATCATTCTAATGTTGTTACTGTTAACTTGAGAAATAAAGCAAAAATCAGTTATAGTATTGTAGAGTATGAGTGGAATAGAATATTGAGAAAAAACAAGAGACACAATGGAAGTCAATGAGAACAAAAATTGGTGTAAAGGTATCTAGGGCAATGTGGAGAAAAGTAGGATTCTGTATCTACAGACAGAAAATGAATAAGAAGGGTTTGATGTGTTCTGTGACATCATTCTTCTTTTGGCCAAGCCCAAAGAGTGGTGATGAATAATGTCACATCTAGTTGGCGACCAGTCACTAGTAGTGTTTCCCGAGGCCTAGTAGTTGGGCAAGTCTTGTTTAATATCTTTATTGATGATCTGGATGAGAGGATCAAGTGCACCCTCAGTAAATTTGCAGATGTCACCAAGTTCGGTGGGAGTATTGATCTGCTGGAGAGTAGGAAGGCTCTGCAGAGGGATCTGGACAGGCTGGATCAATGGAACAAGAAGAAACAGCCTCAAGCTGTGCCAGGCAAGGTTTAGATTGGACAGTAGAGAAAATTGTTTCACCAAGAAGGTGGTCAATCATTGGAACAGGCTGCCCAGAGCAGGGTGGAATCACCATCCCTGGAAGTGTTCAAAACTCATGCAGACGAGGCCCTCAGTGACATGCCTTCTACAACATAGGATACTGAAATTTTAAGAAAGAGAATTACCATCTAAAAGGGAAATTAATATTATTCTGAAAGAATACTAAATACTTTGCAAATGTATTGTGTCACCACACCATTCTAATTCAACATTACAAAATATTTCCTCGATATTTTCAGTTCCTTTTTTTTTGTTTTATTTCTGCCAGGGTCACATCATTACTGTACAGGTTCCCTGAACATGTGTGTTTGGAAAACTTAGAACACATAAAATCTCCATTATAAAAATACATAAAAGCGAAGTAAAATAACTCCTGTATTTTTAATTTTACTTCCAACCAGCATTTTTCAAGGCAACTTTTCGTGCCCACCAAGGTAATCCTAGAGTTATGTGTTAGAAAAATGTTTTGTTGCCTTTATAATCACAAAGCTTGTCTTCACCTGCATTATTCTGAAAGAAATACTATAGCAGATGTTATTCATGGTGAAAATGAACATGTTCTAGACAGAGCTTTAACTGTATTTATGGTGGAGAGTGATGTTTCACTCAAAATTAAGAAGCTATTATTCTGAGCTAACCCAAGCACTGCTGATTATTGTAGGAATAACCTGTCACATAGAGCACCATGTCATTGAATGTTGCCTTCCACCTAGTGAACTGCAGAGTGCCTGTATTCTTATTTAAGCTAATTGGACTAATGTTCATCTAGTGTCCAGCAGTAGACAGAACAGTCCCTAATGCAGGGTCTTACACTGCTGTCCTGATGCATGCAACTAATCCTTACTCAGGTCAATGGGTCTGCTAATGTGACTAGGATTAAAGATGATGACATTCCTAATTCTGTTAGCGCACCTCAACTGTAGGACCAGCAAAGCAAGAACAGGCAAAGACACGCAAGAAAAATACACAGAAAAGATAACTGAAGAGCAGAGAACTGGTGCCTCTTCTTATGTAGTTAATCTTAGGAGAGAAAGCGTAAAATAACATATGGAAATGTAGAAGGGACAACAAAGCTATTTGCATGATAAAGGTTCTTTCCAATGTTTACTTGAAAATTACTTTAAGATATCAACAATTTAACACACTGCATGTACAACTAAAATCAGGTCTATACAAATATGAAACTTTACATCTGAGAGATTTAATCACAACTAAACAGTGCAAACAATCATTCTAAATTATTATTTTGATCTACTTACAACCAGTTACAGAAATAACTAGAGAAAAATACCCAAAATGAAACAGCTTAATCAACCTGTTCACTTACATCTTTGACCACATAGCAAAATCTGTAATCCTATCACTGTGAGCAGCTTTGACCTGAGGCTGTCTTTACTGATAGTTTTACAGCTGCATGCTCAAATTATTAAGTTTTAGAAGGTACTAGATCATTTCCCACAATCCTGGCATGCAGAGAACAATGCTCATTTCCCTTCAGTACTTTCAGGTTGGCCCATGTCACTGAGTGCTATTTTAATAATAGTAGAACTGTTGACCATCTTACATCTAGAATTTATTCTGCAAAATTTTTTTATGTTTTGTCATGACAAAACCTGGCAAAAACATGCATTACAACTATGAGGAGAAACTTACATGAATATGATCTTCCTTTGCACTGATGTGCAATATGTCATGCCTGTTATTTTCTTCTGAAAATGGGCCTTGAACACTTTAAGTACTAAATAGATTCCTAGCATGTAAGGTGCGTTCATTCAGTAAAATTAAGATTTCCTTTACAGTAAAAAGTAATCTATAATGCATACCGTTATACAATTGTCAAACATGAAGAGATGAGTAAAATAGGCAGCTGTTTTTGATTGTCAAGACCATCCCAATGCTGTCTTAGCAGTTCAGATACTCTGATTTCAATGTGAATTATCTATTCCAACATCATTAAGAATACAATAGAAAATGTTTGGATTAAATAAATAGAAGCAAATCCTAACACATTGACTTAATTTTAAAAGTTGACTGTTTTCATTACATTTCAATACTGTAAATAAAATAAATAAATAAAGACAGTTGTAAGGCTTGGTCTGGTTTGCAATGAAACATCAATTCCAGAAAATGCTGCCAATTCTAATTGGTTAAATAGCCTCTACATAGTAACCCTGCTGCATGGGATACAGATCTCTTTCATTACTATCATGCCATCAGCCAGTATTCAGCCCCGTTGCATGATAGGAATGATAGAGGACTTCTGGATTTTAGCTGTTCTGCTTAGTTCAATATAAATTTAAGGTCTTGGTTCAGTGAAGCTCCAAGAAAATGACTGCCTAACTAAACATGGATGCAAAGCTCAGCTCCCTGTTGAGGTTTCAGGAATTCTTCATTTGTCTCAAATAATTAAAGTACCCAAATAATAGCATTCCTAATGTTTCTCTTGGGCTGAGCCTTCTTTGATACCATGTTTCTTAACACCCATTCAATTCAGAGAGTGAAATTTCCCACAGCCCTATGGAGAAACACGAATAAACTGGTTTTATTTTATCAGTTTCATGAAAAACATTTTTACATCAATTATTAGAAGGTTTCCACTTCCATTTAATTTAGAGTGGAGTAGGTCTTCAGTACTAAGCCAGCATTATCAATTAATTTTACATACAATAAGTTCCCCTATATTTGAAAAAAATAATTTAAGAAAATTTTCTTCTTCCTACAAATAAATGCAAAGGAGAGCTCAAACTATGAGATGCAGATTGGTCTTGGTTTGCTCTGCATGCAGCTCTGTCATGCACTTAAGGCTGACACCTTTTATTCTCTTCTATTAAGTAAGTCTGACTTTTTCTCAAGAGAAGAAACAACGATTATTATATATTTCATTATGTATATAAATAAGATTGAATTTAAAATGAATGCTTAAAAGAAAATATTTATCTCTAAAACTCAGATAAAATCATAGGCTAGAAAAGGTCAGCCACTGCCCAAATCTCCCACAGACTTTAAAGACTATTGGTTCAGGCCCCATAGCTGAGATCATCAGACCTTGATTTGGAAAACTTTGAAAATTTTGTCAAAAAAAACAAACCAAACCAAGCAAACACACACACCAAAAAAAACAAAAAACAAAAAACAAAAAACAAAAAAAAAAAAAAAAAAAAAAAAAAAAAAAAAAACAAAAAACAAAAAACAAAAAAAACCAACACCCAACATTTCAGTTGAGAAGAGCAAGCACCACACATGTAGAAGATGTCAAGTGCTCTTTCAAGTCAGACCAAAGGTTGCACTTTCAGCTTCTTCCTAGAAGAGTGCTGGATTGGCAGATTCTAGAAAAAGACAGCCCACATTTCTACAGAGCTCTCAGATACTGTCAGAAACGGAAGGTTCATGGGTAGGAATCCCTGTGGTTGTGAACAATATACTGTGAAATAAAGCACCTGACTAGAAGTTCAAGCAGGCTGTAGCAATGCAGATGTACACTCCACTTACATTTTCAAAATTATCTGAAAGCACTTGATGGGATGTCTCACTTTAAATTCCGTAAATATCAATTAAGGAAGACACTTCTGAGGATAAAGAACTGATTAGCAGCCAGAATAAGGAAGAGCTGGAATTAAAACTGTGTTTTCTTTGCAGAAGCTCACACATTCCCGTGTCTATGACAAGGTGTAGAAATTGTAAAGATGAAACAGGTAGAAGATCACAACAGCTGCATCCCCGAGAACCACATGGTCCACCGTATGGACGCCGGTACCAGATAAAGCCCCGAAGGGGGCTACAGCAGTACTCAACGGAGGTCACAGTTCGAGGCGGTCGACCCCCGCCGCAGGACCAGCTCCCACCGCGCTGCCCCGAGGAGCGGAGAGCCGCGGGGCAGGCGGGAGGCGCTGGCCGGCCCCTCGGGCACCACGCAGGCGGCTCCGGACATGCCGGCTGGCGGCAGGGTCACCCGGCCGAGAGCTCCGCGGGGCTGGGCCCGCCGGGACCTGAGGGTCGCGGGCGTCGGGCAGGCACTGAGGCAACGACGACGGACACCGCGCGAGGACGGGCCCGAGGCACCCGAGCCCGCGCCTCCGCTTCCGGCCCGGCGGTGACAGCCCCGCGGGGTCTCCTCCTTCCCACCGCCGGGGCAGGCAGGGGAGCAGCCGCCGCACCAAGGCACGAGAGGGGCCGCGGCGGATGAGGGCGGCTGCGACAGCCGGGACCCAGCGCAGCCGGCTGGGGCAGGTCTGATCCGGCGCCCCCTCAGACCGACCCATCCCTTTCCCCCAGCCCCCGCCGCCCTCACCATTCTCCTCAGGGCCGGGCTGGGTCTCGGCGCCGACTCTGATTCTCCTCGCGCCGGGTAGCTCCTGCTCGTGGTTCGGCGTCGGCGGTGGCGGGGCCTGTCTCCATCTATCGGGGCTGAGCTCGGCAGCAGCGGAGGGCTGGGTGAGAAACCGGGCGAGGACAACGCTCCGGGGGCGACGGGAAGAGTGGGACAAGGAAGACGGCGCTCGCTCCACTCCGCACCGGGACTCAGCGCTGGCGGCAGCCTCGGCCCGGCGCCTCTTTCTCATAATTGTGCGACTCCGCCGGCGGAGAGCCGCGGCGCTGCCGCGTCAGCGCGACCCGCCCCCGGGAGGAGGGGGACGCCGGGGCGGTGCTCACCGCCCCTCCGCCGCATGTGGCGCTGCAGCCCCCGCCGGGCGGGATAGGGACGAATGGAGATGGGGACGCGAGGGACGGCTTCCACCTTCCCGCACGGAGGGGGAGCCCCGAACAAGCCCAAGCGGGTGCCTAGGCGGCCGTGCCCCCCTTTGTGCTGTTCGTGAGGTAAAGGCCGAAGTGACCCTGACCACGGAGCTTCCCGGGACAGAAACCCTCCTGACTGGAAACGCGTGGTTCAAAGGCGGAAGCTGCTCCCGACAGCCCCGCTTCTGCAAAAAAGCGTCACCCCGAACAGCGGGTGTCGCGGCCCCACGGGTGCCCGGCCCTGGAAACGCTGTGTCAGAGCAGATCTCGAATCACGGGCCTCGATAACGCGAGCCTGCGTTATTCCTTCTTTAAACCACACGGCAGGGAGCAGAGTTAATTAAGATTTGATGGAGATTTCTTGCCCATCGTGCTTATGGCATGGCAGTGCCACCATTAGCAGCGTGTCACCCACACCTCAATCTGAGGAAAATGGGAGGAAAGTTGGTTTGGAAGGGGAAAAAGCAGATACATTTCTTCCATTGTGCCCAGTTTAGATCTGGCACTGCCCAGAGCAGAACCTTACCTTCTTTTGATTCTCTGCAGTCAGCAAACTTGGAAAATCAGTATCATGAATAAAAAGCCTCATGCAGTCATTTCCATTACTTGTTCCATTAACATCTTTTGCAACAAATTGTATGATGGAATAAACAGCATTTTTAAGGGAAGAAAAAGACAGCAATTAAGTTTGGTTCAAGTTACTTGTATTTCCTAAGTATGAAAAATAAACCCAGAAAAATCTCTTAACTAAAATTTATGTCTGACATTAATTTTTTGTAAGACATATGCAACTAGATAGCTCAGTGCTTTCTTTGCAATTCAAACATAGCTCAAAAGTAAGTTAAATCTAGCTCAGAGTTCCTGGTGCCATTTCTAACATACCACAGCTACATGAGAGTGATAATTTTGTGTAAACTGAATCAGAACATTCAAATTCATTTTAAAACCTTGAATTTAATTGTCAGGCCTCATCATTTGTTGGCACTGTTGTGACAGGATGGTGAACCATGACAGTAATATCTCTTTTCAGCCCCTGAGCCTCAGTAAACCACCAAACTTACTAGATCCACTTCCATTATTAGAAATGCATGGTCAAAAAAGCAAACCAAGCACTTGAAAGCAACAGAATTGGCAGCTGTTATTTTAACCAAACTGTAGGTAACAAGAAACAAAACACCCTCTCATTAGCAGCTACTTAGCAGGGCAAGTCCAGTAGTAAATTCTGGTAGCAGAACCCATTTGCTCAAACAAAAGGTACAAATTTCAGAAGACCGAACACAAGGATAGGAGTTCGGCTCCACAATTAGGGTGTTGCTGCAGGATGTTCCTCAGCTGCAGGGGAGCTCCTAATTCTTGGTTAACATCACAAGAATTTGTGTTATCTTACATAGCTCTGAAAATCAGGCTCCTAGGACTCGAAATTTCCATGGAATAGGAAAATTAGGCGTTTCCAGGGAAAACTTGATTTAGGTCTGAGTACAAGATCTCACAACTAACAGGCTAAATTCACTCTCTTACTGCAGAAGAAATCCAAAGCCTGCTGCTTCACAGCTACTTGTTCCCACCCAGATTCCCACGTGCTAGTTCTTGGCTCATGGAGCAGTAACAGAAGGAGCAGTGGAAACCCAGTAAATTTTTCTCTGGAGAGGGTTCAAGAACTTTCTAAAGGAAGCACAGAAAATGGGGGAATTCTGAATTCTTCAGCTAATACCATAAAGCATTTTTGACAAACTACCACATCTACTTCCTCACTTTATGTTTTCCCCTAATTAATCAACCCAAACCTCCTCATATCCCACATGAAGTTAATAAGCAAGTTCTTCTATAACTTGGTCATTCTATATGAAGTTGTACTAACTTCATCAATGGGCTATACTGATTTGATTCTCATGGTTATCAATCATGTTGGCCTCTAAGTTTGAGAACGGTAACTCCAAGAGCTAGAAGGAGCAAGG
Source organism: Psittacus erithacus (assembly GCA_009867235.2). Lineage (NCBI taxonomy): Eukaryota > Metazoa > Chordata > Aves > Psittaciformes > Psittacidae > Psittacus > Psittacus erithacus. The sequence continues at coordinate 143,888 of WYDI02141245.1, read as the reverse complement.
GAAATAGGAAAAAGTAGCTGGAGGCCAGCCTGGGCACGAGATTTCTCTGATACAAGCTATTACTTTAGGAGAACATGCTTGAGGTGAGGAATTTTCCATGGGTTTTTTTCCCTGTTGATACTGCAAAACTGTAAAGAGATTGACATCAAATTGTTCAAGAGTTAAACTGTTCGCCATAAGCTTAGATGGAGAGACAGCACATTGTTTCACTGGAACAGCTTGTGAAGAAAATGAAGGGAAAATGAGTCATCGACATCCTCTCTGCCTCACTCTGGCTGGGAGAACGTCAGCCTTCAGAGTGCTGTGAAGGGGGGCAGGACACAGCACCACAGTGAAGTACATCCTCATGACCTGGCAATGATGGCACATGGCATAAGGAAGTTACCTTATATCCCTTTATTACTTTCATTAGCCATACAGAACATGATGTGGTTTATCCTCCACTAGCAGTTAGTCACCCAAAAAGAGTGACTTCTCGTACATTCAGATGTCAAATCCCATAAATCACTGTACCTCACCCTCAGAGGGAAGTGTTACCTTCCAACCACGCCAACAGTCAACTCAAAATTCTTCCAGTGTCTCCTTCCAAATCAACAACTGTCAGCTCTGAATAAGGCAATAACAACGCATTATTTTATACTTTATTGCATTTAAGGACCTTTAACCTGAAGTAAGCTTCTGTTATCTAAAATGGAATATAACTGGTTTAAACATGCTGTGTGGTTCCTATCTTATTTTTATATCTCAAACCTAACTATCAGTCTGTCACTGGCACTTTATGTTGAGTTTGTTATGTAATCATCACCAGAACTAGTAAAATTTGTGATGTCAATCTTAATAGGTTTTACATCGCATTAAACCAGCTGTAACTTGATCTCAGTGCAGGAAGTGCTAAAGGACTGCAGGAAACCTCTCTAAAGGAAGCCCTTATCTCAGGCTTTTCTGCTGGCAATACCCAGCAGCCAGATGAGGCTCACTCACCCTCATGTTGATGAAATACTGACTCAGGCACAGAAAGAAAAAATTCAAATAGATCACTCTCTTTATGAGAACTTAAATGAGTTGAAGTAATTTGCGTTTGACTTTTTGTTTGATTCCCTAAAAAAATTTTACCAAAGAGACTCTCTGCTATTATTCAGCTGTTCTTTTGAAGTTGTTCAATATACGTGCTGGAGTTCAGGTAGTTAAATCAGATGCAAATGCCAACTGATAAGGAGATCTAGTTAATATCCTACTCAAGGTCAGACATATTCTGCATAGAAAATATTTCTGTCCCTTACTAAAGTCACCTGTGGCAGAAAAGAGGTATTACTGATTCACTTCTTCACTTTTGTTACTCTTTAAGATGGGCCAGTTCTCCCACGTGATTATTTTTTTGCCGTAAGTTTGTTCATTCTGACACATCTGGGTAAACTGGGGTAAATCTGGCGTGCAGCTACAGCTACAGTCCCAACTCACCACTTTACATTCCAACTGCTAATCCTGAACACTGAAGATACTTATCTTTAAAACCTGGAAGTTTAAAATTGGTCAAGTAAGGCAAAGAAGCGTACAGTGACACAGGTTAGTAGGGTCTGTGAGTCTCCTCTGTTATTTGTGAAGGGTTTTTCTACTTCTGGAGCTGCCGCATTTCTGTATAAGTATTTTGCCTGATATGTCTCAGATAATACACAAAACAACATCACAAACACGACTTTTCAGCAATTCCAAATATGTTACTGTGACTCACAACACTTAAGAAATATAACCTAAAAGGAGGAGACTTGTTTCTGTTGAAGCCAGGAAAAATAAAAATCAAAAAAAGTATAATTTCACAGTTTTTAAACTGTTCAGAAATTCTGGTCACTGTCAGTACATGGTACACTCCAGAATTAGACATCATCTTCTGATGAGGTCCCAAAGGTTTAATCATCTTTTTGCATGATACCAAGGTTCCTCAAAAACAAAAAGTAGTTAGTCTAAACAATGTGTTACGTTTAACAGCTGACAAGATGTACTCCCTCAAAGGAAACAAGCGCCTTAGCTATACATTCAAGAAATAGGTCATAAAATCTAAAGTAAAAATAATGTGCAAAAATTCTGCATAAGTCATAGAACAAATTATCCCCTGTAACTGCCTGAGACTCACAGCATACAATGTATGTATTTAAACTGCTCATGTATTAAAATTGGCAAAATGCACTGACATCTTACTGTACAAAGTAATTATAAGAAGGGAGCACAGAGGCAGCACGCCTTTAGAGATAAAAGAGCTGATCTGGTATCACCCAAAGGCCACCAGTACAGTTGAGAGTTCAGCTCCCCTCTAATCCCAAGTCCCTATCATGACAGTACACAGGCGTTTTCACTGCATTTATAAGGGCTAGAGCGTTTTACAAAGTCAGGCGTTTACTTTGCAACTCGCATACCAGAAAGCTCCATGAGGCTTCTCATCTTTTTGGTGCTGCCCCGTTTTTCTAGGACTGGCAACTTATGACCAGCACTAGGAAAAGGCTTTCAGATGGCAGCACAAAGGGCTCCATGACACACCAAGCTCAGAGTGCAAACTCAGGAACTCAAGTGCTATTTTGGGGTATGGCTTGTCACATCCAAATCAGGTAAATGAAAGTGTGGGTTTTCCACTTCTAAAATCTGCATTAAAGATATTCCATATCAATAGGAAGGGATATCCAAGTTCATGAGCTGACAGAGCGCACACAGTAGATCTGAAGGCGAGACTTTAACTTTGATGTGCTCCGTAGTGTACAAAAAAAGATACTACCCAACCCATCGATTAAAGTGTAATGTAAGCATAACCTGCATTTGGGAATATGATACATTACTTACTGCTCAGAAAACTATGTTTCAGAGCTTAACCAACACAGACCAAAATCTTGCACAAAATTGCCAAGGGTGTGCCTCCTCACGTCTCTATTTACATGTGTTAAACCAGGACAGGCTGGGGACATTTACACCAGAATGGTGATCCTTTGCAAGTTTTTATCAGTGTCTGCCTTCCTTAAAACAAAAAAACCAAACCAAAAAAACACTCCAAAACAAACCCCCCCCCAAACCAACCAACCAAAAAAAAAAAAAACCAACCTAAAACACACCAAGAAACACAAACTCCTAAAACAAGCTTTCCTGGGAAGATTGTTCCCACTGCAATCTTTGGGCTTACAAATTCTTGGTTTGAGTTTTCACTTGCTAGCAGCCAGCTGGTGCAGACAACGAGGTCACCCTTGTGTAGAGATGCTCCACACACAAGCAGTAGAGATGCAGCATCTCCTTCCCACAACTGCACTGCCCCTAACAACGGCAGCCAGAGGTGCTGCTTCTCCATGTAGCCAGGCAGCAGCAGGCAGCAATGCCAGCATAGCGTGACAGTCTAAACAAATTGCTTTTCAAGAACAGGGCAGAAGGTCAAATTAACTGCTTCCTGATTTTTATAAACTGGAGACTAGTTCACAGGTATTCTTACACAGCCCTGTTTCTTGACATTTCTTTTAAATCCAGGGATAGGTATCTCATAATCAAAAGGTAAAATTCTAGGTGAGCATACACAGGACTAGTCTTAATTGTCTAACTGAATTCTTATTTGACAGTGACCCTGACAAAAGTATCACTTGGTCCTGCAGAGGCTTGCTGTTCCATTTCTTAGAGAAAAAAGCACCAGTGGGCATGCATTTGCTCTTTTTCCATTGTTACTGTAATGCAAATTTACTTTTCAAATAATTTTGAAATCAGCTACTAGATACTCACCTACCAGAGGAATAGCTGTTTGCTAGTTTCCTGCAGTTAACTGCCTTAAATCCTCAAAGATGGATCAATTTCCCACCATAGTTTGTTACCTTTTGAAAGAAACATTAATTAAAAGGACCTAAATTTTCTGTAGCTTTGATAAAGAGCCATCACAGCAAAGCTTGACATTAAAGTAACCAAGTTATTATTGCACTTTTAAAGGTACCAATACCTGTTTTATTTCCTTGTATTCCCAAGCAGGTACAATACAGAAGTTGATGTATTCTAGTCGCCTTTCTGCAAAACATAGGGAGAGCCAGCACAGGCACACTGGTAAAACTGTAAAAATCTTCCTTTCTTTTGTTTTCCAAATCTAAGCCATGTTATTACACCAACACTAATGCAACCCAGAAAGTCATTGGGACTGTAAAACAGGTAAGGATGGGCAGAAGATAAGCTATTGTTTTAAGTTACTGGTGGACAGAGCTGGTGGGTATGACTGCTGCATTTTTAAGAGTCCAAATGATTAAACCTCTTCACAAACGCCCATATTCATGCTGGAACAGAGGAACTTATTATTGTCCAAAACAAAGTAATGTGCAAAGACACTTAAAAATGTGCTGGTATTGCCTAAAACAGAAAACAGGAGGAAAGAAAGGAGTTGTGTGAAAAAACCAAACATCAGAATACCTAAGCACACTCTTAAGAAAAAGCTGAAAGGGAGCTCTTTGATCTAAACACTTTCTAGGCTAAAAGGCCTTTGAGCTGCAAGCAAAATCCCTGTTCTCAGCTATTTAATGCCTTCTGTGTTCAGGGAAACGGGATCTTGCACATTCTTTATAAATAAGAGGAATTCCAGAGATACCTGAGCCTCCATCATCAGCCTCTCTGAAGAACACAGAACCTTGATCACTCAATTCTGACAAAAGGGGTGACAATCTGAGTTGCTCTCCTCCTTTCCTTGGAAATAGAAAGATAAAACACCCAGTAAAATGTGCATATGGGTTATGTGAAAATAAAATAGCACTTCAGCTTCCGAAAGCATTACAAATCCAAAGACAACTTTTAAGTACGCTTAAATCTAATAATTTAGTAAAAGTAAATAATTGCATATTGTGTGTGTGAATCAAACCCACACTGTCATGATAAAATGAGATTTTCTATGAAAACAAGAAAAAATAAATTGCACATTATTCAAGCTGGAAAATGAGCAGAAAATACCTTAATAATCAAAGCAGTAGAGCTGCAATGCTCCTCTGTAGATTGCCTAGTCCACCTTCCCTGTCAGGCCTGTGTCCACCTGTATTTTAAATATCTCCAAGGATGGAGACTCCACAACCTCTCTGGGCAACCTGCTCCAGTGTTTGACCACACTCGCAGTGAAAAGTTTTTTCTTATGTCTAAATGGAATTGTATGGTAAAGATGGGACGGATATAAACAGGCAAGCATTTGTTACCTAATAATGGTAAACCCCTTCCTTAGAAGAAACTGCTCCTCTTCTGCTTGCAATTTTCAGCCTCTGAGATTTGCAGTTTTGCTACCGTCAAATGTACCAGCCTTAACAAGGGAATGCAGGAGAACAGATGGTGCAGTTCACTGACTGCAGTTGTGTCTGTTCTTTTCTTTGTAGCTTCTCTGTGTTTTTTAAAAAAAAAAAAAAATTAAAAAAATAAATTCAGAAAGCATTTTGGAGAGTTTTCTCCCTCTTAAGTCCTCAGATACTGTGACTCAATGCTACTGGAACCTCCAGTATATAAACAGAAAAGGCATAGAATACTTGAAAACATGTTAAATACACACTATACCAAGGTTCTAGGGATGTCTCAAGGATCACATAACAAGTGTGTTTTGTTTTCCCTGCCAGCATTTCCAACCCAGCCTGGGTTTCAAGACTTGGAAAAAGCCTGGCTTTTTCTTGCCCTTCATATTTAGGGCTAAGTAAATTCAGTTGAACAGTGGTTCTACAGCACTATCTCCTAGGCTGAATGCAAGTAGGCCTGTTACCATGAAGAGGTTTGCACATGTTAAATTTCTAACTCACTGTTTGTCAGACTTTCACAGAGCCCCACAACTAGAGCTGTGCAACAAGGATGTGCTAAGTTAAACCAGTAAAATTGATGTAGCTCAATTCAGACTTCAGTTCTTCCCTTGCCTCTGCAAAAATAAAAAGACAGAAAAAAGCAATCCACCAAAACCACCAGTTCAGGCAAGATGAATAAAAACTACATATTTATTAGCACGTACGATGAATATTTTGAATTTACTTGGTATTATGAAGTATTAACTGTTGTCATGAACATTCGCAGTAAGAAAAAGATGAGTCAGAACAAATTACTCGACTGGTTTTTTTCCAAGTAACATTTATTAATAACATTCTTGAAGTGATAACTTAAAGAGTCATAAGGGAGGGGGCTGTTGTCAGTAAACATACAATGAAAAGGTAGTAAGATTTTTATGTGTATGGCTAAAAAGGCCTTTAACATACTGTTTAGCCCAACCAAATTTAATATTAAAAACATTCAAAATTGCTAAGTGTTGCAATCAGTTCTATTGAACTTATAAACCCCTCATTTCAGTAGTCAATATTAACCTCTTATTTATATAAAATTTTAAACTCCATTCTTAATGGAGCAAAGCACCTAAGCATTTGAAAGAAAAAAGTTAGTTTACATCCCATTAAACTGCAGCACATGTGTGAAACCTCAGACATGATCAGGCACAGAGCACAATTAGGCACAGAAAAAGACAATTTCCACAGCCAGCTGCTGATGCTGCCTTATGTTGCCAAACATCTTTATTTGTATTAATTCCGTCATCATTTATAGCTGAAATCATAACAAATCCCCAATTCAGGATATTTCAAGGAGAAAAAGGAGTCATATTACATGGACTGTGAAGCATGAGAGCTTTGAGTAGTGCATGACTTTGAATGAGTTATGACTTCTTTATCTCTTTCAGGAATTTTCAGAAACTTCTTCATAACTATTTAACTTTGGCAGACACTGGGCCTGACAAAGAGCATGACAACACATCAGAAAACAAGTTTTCAGTCTGCTATTGGAACACTGAGGTATGCTGTATTTATTAAGTGCCAGTCAAAAAAATTGAAGATGGTGCACAAGATCATTGTATTCTGAGGCTGTCAGCTCAAGCTTAGGTCAAGAAAGTCAAGAGGGGCAATTAACATAGGAAAGCTGTTAGTAATTTCTGTTTTCTTATGGAAGCTGCAAACTTCGCGTATCAACTGGCACCATGGTCAATCTGTGTGAATGGCAACAACTGACACTCAGGCTGGAAGTCTGTCTGCTCCTGACTCTCAGGAACAGAAGTTTAAGTTTGATATAAATTATGTAAAGCAGGGAATTTGCAATAAGCCTTTGTTAACTGCCAATACAGACTTACAATTGTCTTCATTAGCATACTTCCAAAGTAAATCTAGCTAAACTAGATTTAACCTAGGTAAGTTTTCCTGAGCTGACATGCCTCAAATGAACTATAAATGTCTGGAGGTGACCTTCAGACAAGCAGGAAAGTCTGCACTGACACTGCCCAGCATGTGCTTATTCGGTTGTTTTCTCCAGGTTCTTGAACTTGTACTGACTATAGGAATGACATTCATTTAAAGAATAGAAAGAACATTTTAAGGAGTACCTGACATTAGCACTAAGTGAACTCAGCTGTCTCCTGTTATTGCGTTCTCCAATTTTCTTTGGTGTGAAGTGTTAGCATTACAGCTATACAAATGTTCTACACCTAAACCCCCTCAATTTGCAGTTTCCTGAAAAAAGAAAAAGTGTCAAACAAATTCAAAACTCTTCTAAATGCAAACTAATGATTTAAACTATTTCTCCTTTTCCAAGTCTTTAAAAGCTAAACCAAATGAAGATTAAACAAGTTAAACACATGCACTGGCCTTAACTAACACAGGCACTACTAGCACTATTCAAACCTGTTGTTTTGTCTATCAATTGCAAAGACTTTTCAAAAATAGTTTAAAAAAAAAAATAGTGTAGAATCAAAAGCTAAAAAAACCCTGTCATGTCTTCCCCCATCCCTTGGAACTGATCCACAGCCAAATGAAGACCACAAATATAGACCTAGTTTCAATGGGTAGGAGAAGAACCAGGCCAGAGTCAATAATACACCCCACCCACCTAAATAGCACTTCTTGAGCAAAACCCTTGTTGCCTTTCACACCATTTTGTGTATCAATTATTCCAGAAGCTGCACCTAAGTTTCCAGGACCACGGTTTAAGTACCCCCCCCTTTAATTTTTTTTTTTTTAAATGGTTGGTAATGTTTATAATCCAAAGACCTGCATCGGAGCTTAACAATTTTCACAATTAAGGCATAAGCCAGTGATACCAGGGGGCATGCAGGTGGGGAAAAGCTCAACCCCAAGCTAAATTTGCCCTGTTATCCATTTTATGGCTTATGAAGTATACAGACTAACATTCACAGCGTTTCTTCAATTACTTGTAGTAATGGAACCACAGTCTCATTCTATAGTTGCTATAGTTTACTATTGATCTCTGTATTCAAAATCTGGAAAGAAATCCTACTAAGGGTACTGTGATTTATTTATTTTTAAATGAAACTTGACTAGTCTTAATCAAGTTTAAGAAAAAAATTTCATTCAAACTGATATGGGTAAGCAACTTTTACAAAAATATACTGTATAGAAACACATTTGGAAAATTGCATAGAAAATATCCTTTTATTTAAATCAAAATAAGGCACGGTTTTACTAGCTATGGTCTGGCTGTAAAAATGCAAGTCTATTTTGATTACTTTTATGTTATTAACAATATTTTCCATAAAAATATAGGTATGGGAATAAAAACCCTTTTATACAGAGTGGGAAACACTCTATTGTAAAACTTCACCAAATTTGCTGTCATTAATTTGTACAAAATTTGAATACTATTTGAAATCAGGATCCTACATGTTATTGTCCTCCAGGCTGTTCACTGGCTGATGCTGTGCTTTCTTCATTTCCTGTATAATCCAGGTGTTCCATCATCTAAGTGTAAAAAGAAAAAAGAAGATAGGTACCTTCATGAAAAACTACTGGTTTTCCCATCATTCCCAAGTATTTGTTAGCTAAGAGAAATATAATTAAACATGTGTTAGAGTGCATTTTAGCAGCATACAGATAAGAAGTCCTCTGTAGATCAGAAAGTATTCAAGCCAAATAATTAAAGCTCTTTTAGCTAATGCTTTCCACTGCAAAAGCATTCTCCAACCAAGTATCCAAGTTCTCTACAAGAAATTACCCTTGTAAGTCAAAACTGTCTCACTTACTAAATACAGAGAACAAATTAAAAAAAATGATTGGGGTAAAGCAGATTTTTCAAAGACATGATTTGCAGAACTGGAAACAGACCTAGGATCCTACCCAACATGTACATGTAGCAAGCAACAGCTTGCATAGAAAAGATGAGCTTCCTCTTTTCACTACTGTAAAAGCTAGCCATATTACTGTTAGTAGAAACCTATTTGATTTGCAACATTTCTTTGTACATTTTCCTTTACTTTAAAAGGATAAAAGAAATGGAATTGAAAAGTCCTGCAACAGAGGAGAATCTGAACCAGACTGTTATACTTTCTAATCCTGTAACTGATTAGGTCACTTGAATAACACAAGACAATATTGTACTTTTCCTGACTAAAAAGCAGCCTGTTTACCCGCTGCTGTATTGCTAAAGCACAATGAAGACTCTGGTTTCCTCCCTGGGATAAGGCACTGAATAAATTACATTGGTAATACACACATTAGTTAGCATGACAGACTGAGACCCATCAGTTTGAGGGCTTCAGAATTAAGCATAATTAACAAGAGGCCAAGGACTGGACAGTTTTGATAGCTGACAACCAGAGGCAGAAGACACAGAAGCAGTAAAACTGCCACTGAAAACCAGAAAAAGTCAATGAGCTCATATATGCAGCATGGCAGGATTATTAGGACAAGGGCATAATAATTTCAGCATCAGAAAGTAGAAAACCCCACAGATGTTCTTCCATAGTTGCACATTCTGCCTAGTAGCAAAAAAGCTCCCTGTAAAGGGAGTAAAAGCTCTTCCTGTAAAACAGCTGCTCACTGCATGGGTTCTAAGCTGGGCAGATTTCCACACTTGCTTTCTTGTCTTACTAGAACCCACTGCTTGCCAGGCTCTGACACTGTCACATTACATGCACTTTAGTGTGGTATAATTCCATATATATAGGGCAAAAAGAGTAATTTCTTTAACTTTTTTTCTTTAGTCACAACCCATCTCTGTGCCATACCTCCTTCTATGCCAACAGAAATGTTTCATTGCAAGGTGTACAAACATACCTTATTAAAAGCAGGTTTGTTTAAACAAGCTGTTTCCTGGTCCAGACACGCAAACATGCCGTGCAGTAAGTTGAGATGACAGTTCCAAGGCAGAAGCAAGTCACTGGCTCTTGGGTAAGGTTTAGGAGAGCCAACTGGCCACAATATCAGTCTAGCTAAACCCAGAAAAGGTTTTTCATATCCCTCTTTTCACATGTCAGAACTAAGACAGTGAGAATTAAGGCAAGCACTAGTATTGCCAATACACCTAACCACCACGATATAGCAACAGCATACAGTCCAGTAGCAAATACCAAGCTCTTGTGCCAATGACAACCTTGTATTCACTTCAGTATATCTAGAACTTTAACCCTGCACTGTGACCAAAAACCCACATCAAAAATCACCCAAAGCAAACAACTCCCTACAATTACCGAAGTCAAACCCTCATTTTGAATGAGGACTGAAGTATTTGTTTCCAGAAAAACACAACAAACCTTCACATGGCACCACATTACATCAAATATTGTCATGTTATCTTTCCTTCCTTCCTTCTAGGGAGGATCATCTAACAACTGGCATATAGAAGGTAGTTTTGGTACGCATTTTTGCAAAATGTTTCCCTATTAAATTGACAAGATGCTTCCAGAAGAGCTAACACTACTTACAACAGTTCAGCATATCCCAAAGTCAAAGATTCTTCTCTTAATCCTACAACAAGTAGCACAAAATGTACTTATGCTGGAGGTACCACCTCTAGTTAAATCTTTAAGTCTTTGCTTAATATAGCAGACTTCTAAGTTAACTTTAAAACTTTAAAACCAAAAACACCAAAGGGTGTTTGTTTGGGTTTTTTTGATACACAGAAACATTACAAGGCTAAAAGAAAAAAAAAAAAAGCCATCCCATCTCATTTCTCATCGCCCCACCATACAGAAGAAGGATAACCTACAACTTAAATGCAGGGATAAACAGATGCCTTTCTAAAAGTGTATCTCTGTTGTGGGTTCCTGGGACAATCCCATCCTCAAAGCCCCAGAAGCTGCAGGACTCTATGACAAGCAGCAAGATGAATGTACCATGCTAAAATGATGGACAAAGTTATTTCAAGCCTCAAAAGAGCCAGAGCAGTCAGACCATACATTGTGGAGGGCTGATGAAGATTTAGAAGCTGCTTCTTTCACATCCAAATTCCTAACAGTTTTTAAGGGGAGGAGGGATGTGGTGTGTCAAGATGGGTTAAACATAAATGTCTTTTAGTTACAAAGCTATCTCCTAACATGGCAAACTACCAAAACCAATCAACCAAAAAAAAAAAAAACCTAACCCACAACCAAACCCCTGCCAAACCATACACAGTTAAACTAGAAATGGCAATACATACTCCTACCTATGAGTACACAGTACTTACACACACGCTTGCCTGCAAGATGCACTCTGATGTTGCTGCATTCACGTAATCCTTAACAACCTATTGCTATGATTAATTTGCAAGTATCTAAAAATGTGATCTAAAATTACAGTACTAACAGCAAGTTCATGCTGTGCAACATGCCAATGACATCTGTTGATTTATTACTTCAAAGAGAGATAAGAAAGCTTGCTGAACACTTCAAATTAACAGACTCTGAAAAGTTGCTGGACTATTCTGCCTACAAGACTTCAAAGTTGCATTAGTCCACTAGATTTTCGATGGTGTTACTAAAATGATTTCATAGACTGTACTGATACAAACACCAAACAGTATTTCTAAAATAAATAACTGGGAAGTAAGTATTAAATTAGTTTATCATGCAGGCATAAATGAGGAGTATAAGCAATCCAGAAAACCTATAAAAAACCCCCTTTATTATACACTTTTTGGCAGCAACATTTCCTACATTTGGTGGTAAGAAAGTAGGTACATTACTCTCCCCAGAAATCCCTGCACTTCAGTAAATATTTAAAATGTTTTTCTGTGCAACAACTCATTACAACTCAAGTCTACTCCACAATAAAGCCACATGTGGCATAACTAGAATTCAAGACCACATCATTAGGCAGAAACAGAAATGCTCCCAGCTAAGAATTATGGGACCTCAGAGCTATCTTGAGGAGTCAAGTATTTCCCATGTGTATAAAACTGAAACTGAAAAACTGGTTTTAACAACCCTATCCAAGAACTTGAGTGCACGCAGCAGGACAGAAGAATCTTATCTTATAAAAATACAGTCTGGCCATCTGACTTTAATTTGCACTCAACCTCTTCCACTTCCTAATCTCTTCTTGGGTTTGTATCTAGTTCATTTATTATTAAGGCTTTTTAATGAGATTTAAACTGTTAAAGTATTCTTTATTAGCAGAAAGAAAGTAATGAGAAAAGTACTTTTTAGTTCAGAATTTAAGACAGGCAGAGTTCACCATCTCAAGCTGTCTTCAGTGTAATGGGCAGACAAGCTATGCTTTATAAGTAGTTGGATAACTAGACTGCCAACTATAATTCAAGATTAGATTTAAACACCAAAATTCTGCAAGAATATGACATTTGATAGCTTGCATTGCTCCCTCCATACTGTGCTTGTGACAGTGGACAGTTGAATACCCTGTTAGCAGTCGTGATCTACAGCTTAAAGTTAAACCTCTCACTGCAGTGTACAAGCTGTGCAGCAGAAGGACCACAAAAGCTGGTCTGAATCCTCGCTGTCTATCCCACTGCAAGCACTACAGACAGCACGGGACAAGTGTATTGTTGAATAGTAAGATGACAGAGAGACTGTAGACATGACACTAAAGACAAATCATAATGCTGAACATTATAATAGAGGACAACAAAGTCTGATGAGCACAAAGCAGGTTTTCATGTCAATGCAGTGGCACAGAAAAATTAGGTGAAGGACTTCCATATAGGTAGAGGAACTAAATCCAATTCTAAGTATTTGAGGACACACCTACGGATTTGGGAAATTATACAGTACAGAGGCATACAAATTCTGCCTTCAGGGTTCAGAATCATGGTTCCATTGGTACTTAAGTTTTCCTATATTCCTTTCAAGAAAGAAAGAAAAGAACCCAACCCAAACACCTAAAGCACAAAACATGATTTATAGCTTGTCTTCATTGCTACCCTTTTCCATTTAATTACTCAGAAAAAATCTAAAAGATAGACAGACTCAAAGGAAAAGACGAAGCAGAGGGGAAAAAAGAAACTGTAAGATGATTAATAAAGTTTCATTAAAAGAAGGCTATAATCACACCTTGTAGCAAAGGCGTCCTGGAGGAGTCCGATACCTAAATAAAATTCATTCCATTATTAAAATCATACATAACAAAAATCAGAAAAACTCAAAACTTAAAAAAGCTAACTAATGGTCTATAAACAAACAGCAGCATTCATGAACTTTAGTCACCTGATACACTGTACGTGCTCTTGTACCCCTATTCTTAAGATGCTTTGCTCTAAGAAGTCTGCAAGGTTGCTCTGTTCCCATGAGGACAAAGCAAACCTCTATTGAAGTCTGGCCACCCTTATCAACAGGGCAGCTCTGCTCTAGTCCAAATGACCCTTGTAGCAAAAAATAAGGTCCCCTTTCTATATCTTTTCTCCTCAGAATGAGCAATGAAAGCTGGAGATTTCAACCCTGGGGTTGTGTGCATGTTTGGTTTAGGGACAGGTTTTTTTTTTTTACATGTTTTTGTGTAAGTTCGGTAAGGACAGTTCAAAATTCAGCTTCATGTGAGAAGGATCAACACTGCAGCATTCTGAGAATGCAACTTGAATAACAACCTCTGGAAAAAAATAATATTGAAAATGTTCTTCAGAAAGTTACCAAAAAATAGGAGTCAGTAAAGTTACACAGAGGTGCTCAACACAGACAAGTCTAACTCAGGGACTATGGAGTGGGAGTTCTCTCTGGCACATTTTAAGTTGTGCCAGAAATGAAGCCATCTGACCTCAAAACAACCTGAAGTTCTGATTAGTTTTAATCCTTCAAGAGACCAGTTGAAAGGACATGAAAATAACTACTATGGCAACATAATTCTTCCAAGTATGAGTTTTCCTATGAGAAGTGCAAGAAATTTTTCTCCCTAAAGGGTGTTGCCAAATCTACTCAAGCCAATCTTACTCGGAACTCAACTGAGAAAAATAAATTGCAAAGCTTTCTTCCATCTCCCAACAGACCCAGAGTTACTGGGCTTCGTATATGTGACATTCTGTTTTGGAATAGCAGTCACCAATTTCCATACAAAGGCATGGTAAGTCAAATTCATTCTGACCCACAGAGAAACACTCCTGTTTGCTGAATCTAAAAAAGGAAGAGAGTTGGTTCTGTAGACAAAAAGACAGGCTATGTAGTTAAAGCTGAAGGCCTCCTGAGTAATTCTATACCCTAGCCAACCTCCAGCAGAAGCAAGTGTAGAGTACTAGTCAGATCAACAAAAGATAGTTTTGATAATACTGTAATACTGATAATCCTATAGAAGCTGTAGCCTGCAGTTCAACATTTACAAGAATTATCACCACCTTGACTTAAACCTTGCAATATTGAATTTGAAAAGGCAGGAGCTGCTCCTTTCCACTATCAACTTCACAACCCACCTCCCCTGGCAACAGACTATCCACTCTCTGAGCTGAGTTCCACACAGCCTAAATACAGGTGATCGTTTCTGAATTCAAACAATACTGGACATTAGGTCTCAAGCAAGATCTAGAGATTAACCTCAAAGACTGGTCTGTCTTGATACATGCCAGCTCACAACATCTACTGGCACACTCTGTTACCACAGCAAGTCAAATCAGGGGGAACATGCACATGTCACCAGGGAGAGGCAGATAGCTGGTGGGATTCAAGAACTGCAGTTCCTGGGTAATGTTAGGGATAACCAAAGGGGAAATGCAGAATGCACACGGCAGTGCGCACACCACTACGACAGAAAACAGTTCTATAACCACCCAGCTATTTTGTTGCTGAATGCTTCATATAATCCTGATTATGCCAGAAAGTTTCTAAAGTTGTAACTGATCACCAACTTAATTTAACTGTCTCTTAATAGCATGCAGATTCCAATCTGCACTAGTCCTCTTAGTTCAGCAACTCATGTTATACCACATCAAGACGATAGTACAGGAATGTTAAAATATGAAAAAAAACAAAACAAAACAAAAAAAAACCCAAAAAAACATTCCAAAGAAAATACAACAGGACAGACTGCTTTTTCTGTGAGGACTGAACCAGCTATTTATCTCCCTCAAGTTTTGTTCTGCCTTGTCAACTACTAGACTAAGAATTTCTAAGCATAAAGACTATTTTTCCTTATTAGTTCCAGAAGATAACATGAAGACTATAAAAAAATGGATTACTTGCGAAGTATTTACATTACGAAGTATTTCTAGAAGCATACACTCAAAGGAATTAACTACAACATATTCAGCCTACCTGGTAACTGCTTCCTTTCCAGAACTTCCTCATCTCTTTGCGCCTCCAAGCAACAAGCGAGCTAGTGAGGAGTGTACACGGGACAAGATAGAGAAGGGCCGGTTGTCCCATCTTCATTAATGCCAAAACAATGAAGGTCAGCACCATACCAATGGCATAAGCTATAAAAAGATATTTATACGCACACGATCAAGAACAAGTGATTTTTAAAATTAAATAACTTATTTAGTAAGCCAGAATTATTAACATCTTCCTTTATTAATATAATTGAAGAAAAGGTGGACAGTAGGTTGCTCTGTATTTGCAAGATTTTTCTAACCAAGTGACTACCATAAAGAATGCTCACCTTATGAATGAATGCAGGCACATTAAAGACATCACAAAAAGATTCTTGAAAACACTGAACCTTTACCTGAAGAAAACTACCTGGTTATGCCATTTATATAAAAAACAAAAAAAAAAAGCTAGTATGAAGATTCAACATTGCTGAAATATCACAAGTTACCTATTGTACAGGAAATGTAGTATACAGAAGATGAACTTGTCTGAACATCAAATCTTCGACAGTAGGCAACCAGAAGCCCTTGAAGAGAAAAACAAAAGATTCATGACATATTTAGCCATAATTTTTTTTTCTCCCCAATCCTCCTCCAGATCAAAGCAGCACAAAAAGAATTTATGTTAAGACATCCCATTACTGTATGTTATCTTCTTCCCATTTATTTCTGGAAAGCCAAGAACCAATTTAATAAATCCAACAGCACGTCTTGAAAATCAAAACCACAATGAGCCACATGAGCTTGGTATTAAAAGGTTTTGGGTTGTTTGGGTTTTTTTTTAAACAAGCTAAATACACTGTGCTAGTTTCAATTTTTTTAATACAGAAGGGTAACAACTGAGTTCTAATACTTCAACAGGATTTTAATGCTCACTTTTTACAATCAGCAATTTTACCTGCACACTGTTCACATGATGGTGCTTTGTGCCTGACTTCACTTGCTCAAGACTCCAACTATGGCAAAACTCAGCTCTGCTGAGAAAGATGGAAAAATCTGATATTTTCTGTTACCTCACCTCCAACTAGGTAGTCTAGGATACAAAAATCCTATGAAGTCACAGAAGAGTTGCTTTCTGTGAGATTAAATTAATACTGACAACTGCATTTACCTGTGGGACTTGTGTTTACACAACACAGTGCAATAGAAAAGCAAACCCCCTTCACTATGTAAGTGTTCTGTAACACACTAAGCTGTCTTATATTGTGGCTTTTGTTGTATTCTGCATAACAGATCAAGCCAAGCTGCTGCATCTGATTTAGTTGTTGAATAAACTGAAATATAAATCAGTTGACAATCAAACCCAAAATATTTAACTGTAATTTACAATTGCCAAAAACATTTGCTCACCTGGTACAATAATGTCTCCAAAACCCAACAATGAAAATGGAATGTCACATAGTGTCGATGCAGAGTATCCAAGTCTAGGCACTCTAATAACCACAGGTAACTGTAAAACAGTATTTCAGAAGCCCACATAAATCTAATCTAAAGCATCCTGGTGTTCTGGAGCTTTTTTTGATTGTTTGCTTAAATTAATAAACAGTTTAAATATAATTAATTTATTGTTAATGCAGAACTTCAAAATAGGTAGAACCTGAAGTAAAACCAGAAACCAACATAGAGAGTAGATAAATCTTAAGGCAGCAGGTA
Organism: Psittacus erithacus; assembly: GCA_009867235.2. Classification (NCBI taxonomy): domain Eukaryota; kingdom Metazoa; phylum Chordata; class Aves; order Psittaciformes; family Psittacidae; genus Psittacus; species Psittacus erithacus. The sequence goes on along the minus strand of WYDI02141245.1, from coordinate 126,728 downwards.
AGCTGGAAATTCAGATTTACAAATATGCACACACAAAAATAAAATTAAAGCATCAAACCATGTAATGGGAATTAGAAATCTGGATTATTACCCTAGCTAAAGAATCAATGATATCCAGGCCCTGAAGAGAAATTTGGACAGTCAGGTTTTCCCCAAAAGAATAGTCTTTCAGAGGGAATAATTTAAAAATCCAATATCTGAAATACAATCCTTACTTTCTCATGGGGAGCTGAGCGTTCAGTAGGGACTTCCACCAAGTTTCCATCATTCTAGGATCAAACCCAAGTCAACAGGTATTTAATACTTAAAAGAAAACAGCAGAAGCTGGCTATATTTTGTGAGAAAGTTAGGCTGAAAAGCACACTAAGAATTAGCTACGCAGTGTCAGTATTTTTGCTGCACATACTAAAACAACTGTTCATACCTTTTCACTGTTTCCAAAAGGACCAGCTGCAACTTCAACCATTATACTTGCCCCATTCTGAAATTAAGGTTATTTTTCAAAAGTTAGTGCCTTAACATACCAAAATATTCATACTACATTAAAAAAAAAAACTGCGTGTACTTCATTTTACAACCCAGGATTGGAAAAACCGTGAACATTCAAAGGAATGTAGTAGCATTGGACAGTATCATACAGTATAGTTTTGCATTGAAGACATGTATTCCAGCCTAAAATAGCTGTTTAAATAAAAAAAACCCCACAAACAAATCGACAAGATGTAGCTGGAAGTTAGATAAAAATGTGTCAGCTTTTTCTGCCATGAGCTTTCTGCTCCAAAATAAAAGGTACACTTGCTACAGTTCACACTACACTGTAAAGGAGCACCACGGAGTGTACTAGAGCATGTTTCAATATATGGGTGTTGAAAGCAAAAGCAGGAAGAAAACTGTAGAACAGTAACTTCTCATCATTGTACGGTCACACCATTAAGGACAGCTTATTTTTGGCCATGCAGTTGCTGAAAACATTAGTAATTTAACAGAATTTATGGCAAGTACACAAGCATTATGCTCAACAGCCCATACAAGATGAAAGTTTAGGCCACTGCTGCCTCAAATGAAGAAAAGGAAGTCAGCATTCCTGCACTGAGAACACTGAAAATACTAAACTGTTTGACAAAAACACTGCCTCAGGGACTAGACAACATTTTTTGTTTTATTTTAAAGATAAATTCACAGACATACCTTTGTGATAAATGGTGTTATGAAGACAAAAAACACATCATATAGAAGGAGAAGGCCCAGAAGTATCACACAGGACTGGAAAAAAAACCCAAACAAAACAAAGTAGAAAGTATTCCCCTAGGTTTTCAAGGAGTGCACAGACAGATTCTGGTACCACTGCACTATGCTACTACTTTTAAAAAAAAAAAAAAAAAGGAAGAACCAACCCCTGCCTCTCCTTGGTTTTATCCTGGCATGACATAGAGAGCAGGATTCATTTCTATTAAAAATGTTAAAGATTTTCTTAACTTACAGGCTTTCTTCCGTGTTGAAAACCTTTTTCCTGGTACTAAACTTAGATTCATGGCATTAGAATGCTTCTTTAAAGTAAGCAACTTGCAGTACCTTGAAGTTCGGCATCTTCAGTGTTTTAATAAAGTTCAGGCAGAAAGCAACTCCCAAAATGTCTTGCAAAATCCAAGCCCACCTAAAAACAAGAACATATTTTTACACATTGGTCAAACTACTGCTGGATTCTAAGCGCAATAATGATTTTAGGTTTTGCTATAATGTATATTCTACACCATATGATGTTGTGCTCAGCATATAAGGCTGACTGAAGGAGGAAAGATATTGGAGTGATGGCATTTGTTTTCCAAAGTAACCACTACATGTGATGGAGCCCTGCTGTCCTAGAGATGGCTGAACATCTGCCTGACAATGGGAAGTGGTGAATGAACTCCTTGTTTTGCTTTGCTGCATGGGCGGCTTTTGCTTTACCTATTAAACTGTCTTCATCTCAACTCGAGTTTTTTCACTTTTACCCTTCCAATTCTTTTCACCATTCCCAGGGGGGACGGTGTGAGTGGCTAACTGGGGCTTAGTTGCTGGTTGAGGTTAAACCAGGACACTTCATCAGCATACTACAAAGAAATTGAGTTGAACAGAGGCCACAACAGGGCTTTAGTGTTCACTTGTATGATGGCTGGCTTGATTGGAAGCCCTGCTTAATATCTGACTCAAGATGCTACTTAGGACTGTACTACAATATTTGTGTATTTATGGTCCTCTGCTTCCACAGGAAGCACAGGTCTTACAGTCCCTAGGCTATTTTTGCACTTTTTTTCTTCATTAACAATCAAGTTAGTTCTTCCTCATCTTTATAATTTTTTGTAACTCCAAATTACCACACAGTTCATTTGTATAGCTTTGTTCTCTATTATTCCCATGCTCGTTAAGCTTCATAAATACATTTATGACTTTTTTGAAATCAGCACAGAATATAGACAGATGCTATGCTCCAGAATTACTTATATGATGGGAAGTTCATTAATGACAATTATTCATATTACTCTTTTAAGTCAGAATGCATCACTTACCTATCTTCATTTCGAAACACTGCCCAGATGACAGCTGCTGCTATGCAGAATGCAGCAAGAAAAATAAGCCTCACTTCAATGCTTTTGTTGTAACATGCAATCCTAAAAGAAAATAATTAAATTAAAAAAGAAAGCCTGCAACAGCCAAACATATATCTGTACTACCATGGGTCCTTAAGCTGACAAGGCGTTCTCACCTTGAGAGCTTCTCCTTTGCCTATTTGCTCTATCCAGACTCAGGTGGCATTATACTTGCAACTGCAGTACCAGCCCTTCTCTGGGCTGCATTTAAAACATGCCCAAAGATAAACCAAACTGGGCTTGGATGGCCAGTCCTCATTTTAGCAAACACATCCAGGGAAGGTAGCAAGCAGATGAATTTATTTAATCTATGTCATTTAACAACTATGCCAACAGAACTACATCAGTGAGGGACAGATGTCGTAATTCCAGAGAGGGGAAGTAGTGGTGAAAATCAATTTTAGGACACACATTCCAAGATTAAAAATGGAGTAACTATGTATTGCAGAATTGTAAGCCAGTATCTGTTTCCACTGCCTACTCAATTTTCTGGGGTAGTTCCTGAACTGATACTAACTGACAGAAGACATGCCTGTCCTACAGCTTACACAAAACCTGCTGTCTTTTCTACCTGATCTCTAGCTTTGATGGGCTACTGGATCACGTGGCACTAATATCCTGTACTAAGTAACATGCAAACACAGTCTTAGGCCTCCAAGCTTATAAGCATTGCTCTCTGGGGAGAAAGAACTATTCATTGCCTTAAATGTCAGGGGTTTTTTTAAATATGAAAATACAGAGGAGGAAAATATTCCCATACTCACTAATACCTGCAGGATACTTAACTAAGAGTAATAAGGAAAGGCTATCTGCACACTGATAACAAACAGTCTGAGTTACAACTGTAACCACTAGCACAGAGGACATGAGCAATGTGTTGCTTTCACAAGTTAAAACTTCATCTGTACTGTACCTGTGACAAACCAACATGAGGGAAAACGAAATCTCTATTGCCTATAGCACAGTACTTGCCTGAAACAGGGCCAATTGCGCAGGATTTCCCCTTACCAAGTTCCATGATGAATAAAAGTGAGCACCCTGAGTAAGCATACCAAAGTGAGCACAAGCTGAGCTCAGACGGCCAAGCAGAGCCTTTTAAGTTAAGTTTGTTTACAGCAATGCTTGCAAATAAAAAGTAATGCAGCAAATGTCCCACAATACTATTTTAACTGTTAATTATGCTACAAATACCTTTAATATCTATTAAAGGAGCTTGTCATTTTGGTTTTTAGGAATCCCACACACTAAACCATTTAGGAAACAATTTGTCAAAGTGCTTTTTTGTTTTCACACTACCTTGAGCAGCAACCAGAATATACCCCAAAGAAACTTTCCATTTATAACTGAAAGGGTACAATACCTGCACTGCCCAAATGGTATTTCTCCTATTAATGCCGCAAGACAGTTGTATAAACTCATTGCAGATGCCAAGCAGAAAACTGATATTATAACATACACTAAATAAAAAGAATGGAAGATGGGAATCAGTGACAAAATACAACAGGAAAGAAATCAAATGAGAATCAAACACAACAATGTACATTTGATATAAACAGTTAGCAGCTTATGTTAACAGTTATAGCACTGCTCAATACAGTCACTGGAGACTACATCAGCTGATTACAGAAAATGCTGAATTCTGAGTGTCTCTGCCTAATGAGAACTCTTGTCATAGCAAACACCTGAGGTTTGAAAGTTTTTAATTGACTCCCCCTTCTTTTTTAATTTTTTCTTCTCTTTTATTTAAGAAGAAATAAGTCACCTGTTACTGCTTTCACATACATTTATTTGGTTTTAGCCAAATAAAACTGAAGTGCTATTTTACAGCTACCTGCTTTCCCAATTTCTGGTAATACTTTCCACTTCAGATTTTCCTCTTAATCACTTTGTCTGCTTACGTCTAAAGATTCAATATCCCCAAGATCTGACGGATAATTTAGGTGGCATTTTAAGATACTAAACACCCCATTCCTTCCAAAAACTTGCATGTAGTTAGGAACCACCTGCTTAGGAGAAAACTCTGTATATTTCATGTTCTAACTTACAGTATATTGTGTATTCTAACTTATGGTAAGCTCCCTGAAACATTTACAAACAATAATACAGTTGTTTGCTAGCTGCTTTGGGGTTTTGTTGCTGTTGGTTCGGGGGGGGGGAGGGTATTGCTAGTGAAGGTCTGACTTGAAAGCAATTCTGATACCTATAAAGAGATTACTGAAAAAAATCAGCCAACAGTTTGGAAACTACATTTTAGTGGAATTGCATCATTCATGAACTTAGCTTATTACTAGCATGATTGAGTTTATTCTATTATGCCAATGCCATTTCCCCTGTAGTTCAATTAGGGTACCACAATCACAAACTCAATGTCCATGTAGCAATACCAAACAAAAGTTTTCACTCTAAACACCACTAAGCTAATCATTGCCACCCTTCCAAGAACATCAACATACATCGTATACTTTCTTTACTAGTCACTGGCACCTCTACTCCACATTACTTTATTCAGAATAAGCACTGTCAAGGAAAACTTTGTAAGAGAATAGAAGAAAGCTCCTCTCTTAAGTAGCAGCTACATCTTTTCAACCCTTGACTCACACATGGAGAGAATAATTACAAAATTATATTAATTTTAGTTTAGAAATTGAGCTTTTTAGACTCAGACACCTAGTAAGATCATGCAGAAAAACAAGTCAAATGAGATCACCCCTTGTTTCTTACCTAACCATTTGTAGAAGAAATACAGCAAGACCAGCATAACGCAACAGATGACAACAAACAAGATAACTGTTACAGGGGTGAAAGTAACATTTTCTTCCTTCTTTCGTCTTGTTTCTCTTTCTCCAGGACTTGCTATTGCTTTCAAATTCTCACTGTTTTACAAGAATGACAAATATTTACCTTAGATGACAGGTTATGAAAAAGATATACTGTAACCCGAATTGTTGTTACAAAGCATTTAGGTTGACACAGCATTTCAGGCTAATCCTTCATACCCTTATTAAACTTTATTAAAGAACAAAAAAATGGTATGCTTACTGTTTGAGTTTCACTCCATTTTTTAATGGAGATGGGCATTTCTAACCTAGCATAGATCACAAGGAAAAGATTCTTAACTGCCTTCCTTTCCAGTTGTGTGGTGACTGCCAACTAAGGAGTACACCCAGCCAAACGCCAAATCTACGTGAGGAAAAGTAGTCAGATATCAAAACTTTTCAACTCCTTTTCAGGATGCACACACTCAACTCTATTAGTGTATCATCTCTGACTACAAAATTTCTTGGGCTAAATATAGTCAATCTGATAAATATGTCTATGATAAATGGAAATCATGGGTATTACACACTGTTTTAAAACCTCCACAATAGGCATTAAGTGTCTGCAAAACCCATTCATGTCAGCAGAATGAAGCTAGTTAAGTACAGGTTCTTTTACCTATACACCTTATAATTACAGAGTACGTAAAAGAGAGGGGGTGTAATTGGGGATTTGCACTGGGAGTAAGATTTCTGTGCATACATACTCCATAATTATACCTCACCATGCAAAATAAGGAGACTTAAATTGTTGTGTTTATTCTTTGAGCCGATAGCCTTTCCACTCTTCAGTTCAGACACTAGTGCAACTTGCCCATCAGATAGCATGTTCCTGACAAATCCTAGAACCTACCTACAAAACGCCCAATTCAGCACTGAAACAGCTACCTTCAAAAGGGAAAACTCCCCCAGGAGCGAGGCACTTCATTAGATGAATCATTTTCTCAGAGGACACACTTTGAATAAGCATTCTTTTTTTGTTTTTAAAAAAGCTCACTCTAGATGTATGAAAGTGCATTTTAACAAGTCTCATACAATTACATGTAAGTATTTTTTCAGTATGGGAGACAGCATCACATTTTGTTATTTTAGCATGCAGCGCAGCCACACCCTGTAGCACAGCAAGGTAAGAAAAGCAGCATAATCAGATCCAACCTTTAAAAAGAGAAACACACCCACCCCTCCTTCTACTTCTTTAGTATCTCTAAAAAAATCACTAGATTTGCATAACTAGTGGGAAAGAGGAAGACGTAGTTATCACATACAATTCTCACCATGTTGTTCCGGGGAGCAAAGCACTAGAACACCACTGAGAATGGGAAGCCCTTGGTAGCAACATACACTGGCCCATTACATGCATGCAGGCACCCAAGAAATACTGCAGAGTAACACCATGCTCTTAAAGGCCAATTGCATCTAGTGAAACCCCAGACTAAAAACAGCTGTGTGCATGGAGTTTGTTTCATTTCAATGAACAAAGCTGCACACCCCTCAAGCACGGTGCAGAAACCCCCATAACTCCTCATTTCTCTGCATTTGCCACATTCTACACTTCTACTGCCTCTCCTTCCCTGCACAGGAACTGCTGCTGCCTACCTGTTCCAGCCTAGTCCTAGAACTACTATTGCTTCTGGCTCTGTTGCTCCACCAGATAACAGGAAGCTGAGGCAGATAAGCCCGGTTGGACTTTAACTATTTGGAGCCACCCAAACACAACCAAACCACATTCCCCAGTGCTCCTAGTGATAGGAGTGACATGCAGAGACATCCCAGAGGGTGCTACACAGCCAGCTGGGATGGAGCAGTTGTAAGGATCCCCACAAATTCAGATACTACATGCAATTAAAGGTATCATTAAAATAGCTACTTTCTACCATGGATATTGCAATATTATGATGTTTGTTATAGGGCATTTGGTAATTTGTCAAAATGTTAACTCATTCCTCCTCCCAAGAGTTGCATTATTCCTCAGGGACTTTTACAATCTACTAAGGTACCTTAAAGACCTATGGTGATTTTTCCAAAGTTGCAGTGCTCAAACACTTCATGACAAAGCAGCTCATCAGACCTAGATTTTCTAATTCATTAACTACCAACCTAAAAGAACATAATTACTCACTGAACATAGTGACAGTTTCCACAAAATTTGTAGTCCACATAATTTAAGCAGTTTCATTTAACAAACTTACAGTTCTGCTACTCCACTCCAGTAGCCTCCTAGTGCCACTGTGAACACAGCAATTAGGAAGATGACAACCATACTGTAATCAAACTCTGGCAAAGGTGGTGAATACAGGGTCACATTAACTTCATTTCCAAGTGTCTGAAAAACAAGTGCAAGTTGGTTTTTAAGGACAAAGGAATTATATGGCTTATTTTCAACAAGATGCACAGCATGAATTCTTCCTACAAAAGAAAGCTACAAAACGCTGAAAGCAAATTTTCAACATACTGCACAAGACAGCTCATATATTTGCCCTGGTCACTGTAAAGAGGCAATGCTTTCCATGCTACCTTTCCGGATGGGCAGGTTGGAAAGCAACCTTATTACTACTGCTGTGGAAACATGGACACCACACAACAAAATGGTACTTCTTTTCATTCTTTTGACACTTCTGAGTAGCTGTGCCTCTAGCCCAAATGCTTCTCATCCCCAAAATATACCAAATACTATCAAAGATGTCTGCTCTGCAGGAAAGCATATCCAAGCCAATCAACTTGAAACGCAAACTCACAGGTCTGCTGAGATATCAGCAGAGGTTTACCTTTACCTCTTGAAACCACAAAAGTCACAGTTCAGATATAGGCACAATGCTTCAGACAGGACACAGTGAAAACTCAAGGTGGAAGAAAGTTACTTATTAACAGCTTTACACAAACATGATTTGAGACGGATTCAAAAGAAAAGAAAGCAATTTCACACAGCTTTGAAAATTTAAGATCCAATTAAAACGTCAGCTGAAGGACACTGAAGATGGGAAAGCATGCAGAGACATAACTGACACCAAATTGTACGAAAAACTTGAAAGCAAAACTAAGATGCTTTCATTTGACTGAAAGGTGAGATATAAAAAACAAAGAAAGAATGATAATTTGACAGGAAATGGAAAGTGGTAGAGAAGAAAGGCTTGCTGTTGTAGTCAAAGTACATCAAAGCATCTAAAGCAATCGTGCAATGAAAACAGTCTTTCGAGATGCAGCAGAAGAACAGATTTGTTAACAGCCTGCATGTGGGATAAAGGCAGAGAGCAGATGAAGATGCCAGGCAGGTTTGGCTACAGGAAGATCAAACTGGCAGTGGGGAGACTGAATGGGAAGCTGAGTAGTGTAATGGAATACACAGGCCATATGTGAAGAAAGCAGATTTATTTCAGTATCTGAATTGTCTAATTACAGATATTAACCTTACAGCAGACTAAAGAAGTCAGAATCATTCCTTTGCCTGAAGTTCTGGAAGCTCAGAAAACAAGAAAGAAGATTAAACTCTAGTGAAACATTGCAGTTGTATGAAGTGGAAAATAACATTAAAGGAAAAAAACCCTATTCAAATTACAGCGTCCTGTATGTAAAAAAAGAAACAAACCGAAACCCCAAGCAAAACAAAACACAGACACAAAAAAGCACCAACCTCCCTTCCCCTAGAAACCTGAAGGCTTATACATTTTTAGTATTTGATTCCAACATGTCTTAATACAGTTTTTCCTGTAAGTTTCATAAGCCTTACAAAATACAATTCACATCAGAATCCAGAGATTGTTTTCTTTTGTTCCTATTACTCTGCTCTTCACTAAGAACTTGCAAAGTCTCAACTTTCACCACAAGGAGCACTAGAATCAAGTACATCAGATCAGTTAACAACTCTGCAAGAAAGCTATCTACTTACTAGAAGGTTGGTAACATTCTGCTATTGCTATCAAGACGCATTATCTAACTCAAATGCTGAAAGCTAACAGAGATGAAGTCTTGTAAGAAAAAGTAGAAAGAATGCTTACACAAAGTAGCTACCTTCAGATTGGTGCTGTTTCTCTTCTAAATAAAAGGAGAAAACTGCAAACCATGGAAAGAGTTAAAACAGACATACAACCGTAATGGAAAGAGTACAATGGCTGCCAGCTTCTTAGCAGCATGTATCATTCAAAACAACAGCTGCCAGTGACATGACAGAAGGCTTTGGAAAAAACTCCATCAGAACTAGGAAAGGATCACTTGTGGTCTATGCTGTGCTCCTCATTACTTTTACAAAGGCAGGCTTGTTATAAGACAAAACCAAATTCCTTGACTGAATAGCAGTATGAGACACCACGTGCCATACTAATCTACGAGCGAAGGTGCTTTGGTGAATTACTCCAGCTACACAGAAGTGACTCTGCATGACACTACTCCAAGCAGCACTAAGCAGTAACATGGCACAGAGAAGGTTCAGAACAAATTAGGGATCTAACCTTGCCCTAGATCCCTTCATGTTAGTAAGGCATATCTTAAAACCACTCAACTAAGCAAACAACACTTGTCTTACTTGAAGGAATAAAGCTGAAGACAGAAGACAACCTGAACCAAAACACAGTATGCATCAAGACTATGTCAGAGTGAGGACAGTCATCATAAACCTTCAGTCATGTTAAAGCTTGTCAAGAGTCAATCTTTAATGGGAACAGGCAGTAAACAACTAAAATCCTCTATGTCTAGGCATGGTTTCAGCTTGCATACTTACCTAAGACAACCTTCCATGGCAGCTCTGAAGATTAAGAGCAGAAATGGTGAAGTAAGCTTGCAAATTCAATCCAAGAAGCTAAGACTACACAGGTTAGTGCTAGCCTCTGCTATTCACTGAAAAACACATGCAGCGCAACTCCTGTCTAGCAAAGCTACTTAACAGCAAATAAAAACCAAAACAACAAAATAACAACAGAAAAAGCCACACTGAAGAAAGGATACTTTGTTTTAAAAGAACCCTCTGCAATATTCTGTATCCTAATATTACATGTCAATGAAATCAAACTCCTCTGCTTATAAAGCGTAGAAGATCCCATAATTGACACATTTTAATGACACCTTTGGCGTCTCACCATGAACTCATCAGCATAAACTTGCACTCTTACTGCCTACCTGCTCTATAACAGATGCTGTCATGCTATATAGAGAGCGAGCTCATCATCTGGCAAAGACAAAAAACCCTCACACCTTCCTCAAGATCCAACTTGATACAGATACAGATTGCCTTACAGATACCATGCCAGTAGATACAAGCTCAACTGTTCTGGCTCCTGCGCTAAGACTTCCAAGCTTACCCTCCCTCCAGTTAAGTATGTTTCCCATTCTTAGTGCTCTAATTAACCATTTTCTCAGATTAACCTGAATTAGGAAGACTAGCACTTCCACGACTTAATAGCCATCCTCTTCTGTGAAATGAAAGCAGATTCTATGCACATTCAAATCAGGCAGACATCTACACCTGACATTATTTTAGGTTTTTGAATAAATAAGTTTATACAAAACATAACATTCTGAAGGTATACTACTTACCAGCTGCATATCTACTATGTCACTGTATCTTATAAGAGCCACTGGAAGAGTCACATCTTCAAAATCAGTCTTGTTATCTGGAAGAGGAGACTAAAAGAGATAGTGTCAGTGATAAGTATCTTGAGCCTATTTGCAAAGCTGGTTAGATCCCTAAAAGCAAATTATCCTTTAAATTTCCATGTATTTGTAGGAAGAAAAAAAAACCAAAACAAAAAAGAGCTTATTCATCACCTTTTGCAAAAGGTTAATAAGGCTGATGTATTTAAATCAAAACTGGTGATACTACCAACACACCTGGAGTCAGAGCTCTTCAAAAATCTTGTGCTTTTATAGTATTACAAAGGATAATCAAAACTCTGGTTTTATTCTCTACGCCTTTGAAACAAGATTAACTTCTCATTAATCACACAAATTCTTAAATTGTAAATATTTGTACAAACACACTGCAGCTGTAAAAGAAAAAAAAGCAACAGAATTATCCATAAAGACCTTTCAAAATGCTTTTTTGTATTTCCAATTTTGGATTACATTTTCCTAGCTTATTTTTGCCTCACGTGTCTAAAACAGCATCACCCAAAATTACAGGGAGTTCAGAGTACACTAAAATTACGGAATGATAAAGACAAGCATTCAGGAACATGATTAAAGACACAAGGAACAGATTAAATATACAATTCAGCTGGAGATACTTTGAGATAATATAACACAATGTTGCACAGAGCTAACTCGAATGACCCTCTCAGTCTCAGGAACAACAGCCACATGAGCACAGTGCGCTGTGGGGAAGGTTAACCACTCATGCTGAAATCTCATACATTGCCAGGGTCCTCTGCTTTTGGGGTTTCTCTCAACTAGCCCTGCCCTGGACCAACTAGATAAGAAACTATTTCACTACAGAAGAAAACTATATGTTGCAACTTACCAGCCTAGGTTTACTGGCAATCAATAGCATTTTAGCACCTAAATTTTGTGCAATTCTTGCTTTCTCCAAAAACGTGCAGTTTCCTCTCATCACTACAACTGCTTTGTCCTTCATTATGCCAGAAGGAACTTCAGAGGAACTGCACAGTACTGTAGAAGTCAGGTTTTCTAGAGCCCTGAAAGTCTGCGGAGAAAAGGGAGAAAAGGAACATGATGAAAATAGAGTATGTAGAAGACTACATTACTACGCTCCTTAATTTGAGGTCTGCCTGAAGGAGACAGCAGAATCAAACCATTAATTCAAGAATATAAAATCAGAGCAAGTTTCTGCAGCCTGCAATACTGAGGGACATTCAGAGCCGTATATAGCTGAAATACCTGGATGTTTCTAAACACAATTTCACAGCAGTTGTTGCTGCAATTTAAACATAAGAAACTGGTTTCTTATCACTGCTCGTAGTTTTGGGGAATCCAGTGTACGCTCTGTTACTTCCAGGCTTCACAAGCCAAATGAACACTAACATATACAACATAACCAGAGTTCTGAAGTGTAATACTTGTTCAAAAACAGCTGGGGATCCTAATAACGTATTATTTATTATAACTAAAAAAGATTGCTATTTTTATTTCAAAGTTCAGTTTCATACTGGCAATTATTTTAAAATTATTGTCAGTTTTCTTAAGTTAGGCAAGACATCCCAGTGGCCAAAGTAGCACAGTAAAGATGTTTGGGGCAGCAGACGGATTATTTTTACTCTGTTTAACATTGAGTGAACCTGCTAATGAATGACAGGAAAGAAGGCAGAGAAGATCACCTTAATCACTTCCAAGCACAAAATATTTCCTGTTTATTTAAAGAATGCCTGAAGAATATTTGGTTTTGCCTCACACCCTAGTTTGGCTCAAAGAAACACACTCAGAAAATATGGCATGAAAATACATTCCAGACAATCTCCCATTCCACCATATGGTTTCAAGACAATTAAACAGAACAACAAACTGATGAACCATTGTAAGAAATGTTTCACAAGTTTACTTTTTTGTAAACAAATAAACAGATGTTTCACTTCCAAATGTCAAACTTAGACATCTGATAATGCCTGAAAGCAAACAAACAGCACCAGATGAATATGTAAATATATTTAAAAGCTGTTCTAAGCACACAGAGAGTATCACTTGTGTAAACTTTAGAAGCTAACTTTTCAAAGTATAGAAAATTTCCCTATAAATTTAGGGGTAGAATAGGGACACAAATATGTAACTCAAAAAGGTAAATATTCAGTGTGCATTTATTTAACTCAAAATTCTGAAGACCAGTTATAGCTGACCCAAATTCATTGTGTTTTAGTTTTCTCAGGGCGTATGATTATAAGTTACTTACAGCATTATCCAGGCTGTTCGGAAGAGATACCCAGTTGGAATTGTAAATTACGCAGTAATCCTTTGTTACTGGGGGTACACCGCTTCCAGAAGCATGCAGGATCCCCTCATCTGCAGTTACCTGCAATAAACCAGAGTGTTTTACATTAAACTAACTTCAGAGTATCAATATACAAGCATTCTTCTAAAAAAAGCTGTTAGGAGAAAAGGAATTTATTCTGTTAATTAGTTTATGAAATGATTGATTCCATGAGAGATGGAGGATAGAAAACCAGTAAGAACCTACTCACTGTATAATGCTGCTTATCCTCATTTCAAATACACTGTATTTTTTACATGCACAGTTCACGTCATCAAGTAAATACCATCAAGAAATCCAAGCAAATTATTTCAGATTCTGTATCCTTTACTTGCTAAGTGCAAAGTTTTACATAGAAAGCAATTAAAACAGTAGAAGTGGACTGAAGTCCTTCCCTCCTTGGAGACTCTAGAATTCCCTTATTAATAATGGTATTGTTTAGCAATTCCTAGAATATTTTTTTGCAAACACAAAGATATCAACTACTGTAATTTAGGAAGAATTTGTGTAGTTAGGGAAATACTGTGTCTATTAAGATTACTCTGAGTCTCTACATTAATACAATTTTTGTTACTAATACAAATTATTTATAAAATTTCTGAGAATTTTAGGGATATATAGTTCTCCCCAAGCATTAATATGCTAATAAAGCTAAGGTATCTCAGTGTATAAATTAACAAATTAAGGATTAAATGCAGCTATGTCTAAGTAGCTACAGTACTGCAAAGCAGTGAAAACAAATAAGCATCACCTGTATCTCAAAGAAGAGTTACCTTAAGAAAACTGGGAGATGATCTCATTTTGACAGTTTTTCCCCGAGACAGAAACTGATCTCCATATCAAGAAGTACCAACAGATTTAACTAAAAATGATTTTGTAAATTCCAAGTTGTCTGAAAGAGCACTGAGACATAAAGCCTGAAGTAGACATGGGCAGGGAGGGAGAAGCCCAAATATCTATCAGATACACAATGCTAATAATTAACAGTGCTATAGAGGCATCTGTCCTCTGGCTAGTGTATCAGTATTCTGCAGCAAGTGAGAACCAGAAAGGGAAGAAAAGCATGTGACGATATTGTTTCAGAGGTTTATGTCTGCCTGGTTTGAACAGCAAAAAACCTTCTTCAGAGGAATCCATTATATTGGCCACAGCGCATGAACATCTGCTGGGAGAACTGTGTCAAAGGGCCTGAGCACATTAACTGTTTAACATGTAACAGCTCTTCAGCTGTCAGCTTGAGTAAGCTGCTCCATGATTTATGATCCGCACAAAAATCATCAAGCTTCCCTCTTAAGTGCACTCGCCTAAGAAGTGCAAACTAATGGCAAATTAAAAGCAATAAAGACTGCCAGCAAGTGCAAACCCCAGATGATTCCATCCATTAACAGCTCTTTCTGCTTCACAATGTAGAATAAGTGTTTCTGGGTTTTCCAGGAAATCAAGTGTTAATGCTACACAAGCCTAAGTCTACCTAGAAGGAGCGATTACTCGCTTATTTGACACGCATGTTTTGTTTGGCACAATTCCCTGCTCTGGGATGAATCAGGGAACAATTCTTCCTCATGAAGTGGGGGAGGGAGGACCAGAGCGCGACATTCACACTCATGATTTGCTGCTAGGCTTTAAAGACAGCATTTAGAAGCTAAAAATGAAGAGAAATGCTACATGCTACACCCACTTGGAACATCCCCACTAAAATGCTGTTGCATCCAGCTGAACTTCTATTATTTTCTAATTACTTCTGTATCCTTCTTTCACAATAGACAAGAGCTACAAGTTTGGGTATGCAGCTTTGCAGTCAGCTGTGCCGCTGAACAGTACAAAACAAACCTTCCCCTCAGCACACATGCAAAGTGAACATTTACTGAGCACATTTTCAATCTTCTTTTTTAAGTAGAAGACCGAGAGTGTTTACAAAACTGCTCCTGAAAAAGATAAACCTGTTTCCATAGGCTGACTTGCTCTAGCATAAAAACATTCCCCTGTGGAGTAGAGGCATGACAGCTGTCCTTCCCTAAAGGAGCATCATCATCTCTCACTTCAGGTTCAGATGATTCCCAAACAGATTTCTTCCTATTTGCGACAGGTGGTTCCCTCATATTTCCTTACTTTACCATCTTCACATTTTTCTAGTATATTTCCTTATCTTTGATAGAGAAGACATCTCATACTGTCTCTTCATCCTTATTTTTACCTAACACATCCCTGTCACTGCAGGGATATAAATTTAGTCTGACTGTGACCCCACCATGTAGAATACTGGAAGTTTAATGAACCAGTGGACACGAGACCAAATCAAGCTTATATTTACAATACCCATCACAGTTAGCATCTAGGTAAGACATACAAGAAAATCAAAGGTATAGAACAAGGACAAGGTATTTTGTACGTAGCAAGTAACAACATAAACCTCACAGAGACATAAAAAGGTAGGTAAGAAAACTAGCAATTAACAGAACAAGCATCACTCCGTAGCTCTGCCAGCAGCCCTTTAACATATGCACACTGTCCCTCCTTCCCTCCATTCTGGGCATTGCTACCCAGGGGAACCAACATCCATGCTCAGAGAACAGCAGCGGTTATTCCCTGCACACCTACTACTCTCCTGAGCGCTAGCTCCCCATGGTGTCTATCTCAGGATACTGTTCTTGAGGCTCAATGACCTGGTCTCACGCTCACCACCACCACGACACCTGCATTTCTAGGGCAAAAGAGGAGGCAGTTCAGGGGGCCTGCAGTCTTCCAAGAGGGCAGGAAAAGCCCCTTCCCTTGTCAGTAGCAGCAAAGCACTGGGTTAACAACCTAAGCTGCTCTTCAGAAAACCGCCAATGCAACTAATGACAACTCCGTAAGACTCACAGCCAGTCACTGTACAGATGTACACAACTTCATCCAGAGGCATTCTCAAGGCACCAACAGACTGTGCTGTGCACCTACTGCTGAGCATATCCAAGGGTGACTTCCTATGCAGGAAAGTACTCTGCATCCTGCCTTACCAAAACAAAGTGAAAATTATGTTAAAGGAAAGCGAACAAACAAAATCCCACCAACAAAACAACTCGGTGGAGCAGCATTTAATACAGGTACGCCTGCCATACTGATTAAGCAGCTTACAGAGGTTTCTGGTTTCCCCATTTCACTACTCCGTGATGCAGAATGCCTCAGATTTCCATGGCAATATACACCTGTGTGCCGAGAAAAGCTGCAAAAACAGCCCCTACAGCAACCAAGATGGCACTTCAGATGTACAACCAAAATACATACACACATCACGAGCTCCTCCTTCCCCAGCACCCTAATTTAAGTATCTCCAGAAAGATCAGCGTTTGTGTACGCAGGCACCCGTGAGTCACTATCCAAACCCACCACCCGACCGGAGGCTGAGCCCGGCCTGCACTCCCGAGCTGAAGAAATAGGACAGGCGCCCAGGGCAGGGAACCAAGGCCTTGCCCGGGCCAGGAGTCCCAGAACGACTCCAGGACACGGTTCCAAGCGCTCTGGGGCGGGAGCGCACACCAGACCAGCCGTGGGAGCCAAGTGCGACGCGGACCATGCCTGCGGCCATGGGGGTCCTCCAGGGAGCGGTTAGAGAGGACTAAGGTGGGCAGAGGAAAACCCTCGGCCGGCGGAGGAAGGGGAGAGACGGGCGGCCCGGCCGGCTCCGCCTCCGCCGCCCCACACTCCTCCGAGCCGGCAGCCGGGCCCCGACGCCTGCCACAGCGAGGGCAGCGCAGCCCCTTACCGGCGGGAGCAGCAGGCCGCAGAGCACGGCCCACACCAGCCCGACCGCGCTCATCTTCTTCGGCCGCCGCCACCCGCTCGGGAAAGGGCCTCGGCTGAGCGCAGGGTCCCCGCGCCCGCCACGCAGCTTCTCACCGCCGCCGGCTCCCGCAGAAGCGCCACTTCCTCTTCCGGCCGCCGCGACCTGTGTGGGTGGCGGCGCGGCCCCCCCTTCGCCTCAGCGCGGGGACTTGTGGCCTCCGTCGCAGGGCGGCGCTCCCGAAGAAGGGGCCCGCGGGACGAGCTGCCCGACCCCCTTCTGCTGCGGGGGCAGAGAGGGGGTCTGTGGCGAGGAGGGCGAGGGCCTGCGAGGGGTTCGCCGACAGCAGGGACCTTCCCCCGCCCGCCTCCACCCGCTGCGTCTCCTTTTGCCTTGTGCTTTCGCTGAGGTTTTTTGTCAGCCGGTCAGGTTTTCCACCGAGATGTGCGGGTTTATGCTGCCTGGAACCCTGCACAGCCATTACAAACAAGAGGAAACAGTCGGGTTTGCCTCACGTCTCCCGAGACAAATAAATCTGAGTGTTTCCGGGTGATCAGACACAGACGCAAAGCCAGGAGAAGTATTATGGCAGTGGTATGTCTTCAGCAAGAGCAAAAAGTACAAGAAACAGGAAAACATTACTGTGAAATACGAACTCACTCCGCTAATCGAGATAACGGTGCACTTTTTGCCTTTGGCACAGTTGGATGCCCCAGTAATCACAAAAGCAGCTGAAACCAGCCAGATCTGTAATTTTTCTGATAGCTGGCAAAGATTTAGAGCAGTGTGACCTTCCTGCAAAATTTATTGCAGGATGGGCAGACAAAGAGTATCCAAAGCTGGCAGGTGTTTGGGAGGCACTGTCTCTAAACCAACTCATAAGTAGAAGGATGGTGTGAAATAATTCATTCGTGTTTAATGGGGCCACTAAATCCTGGCATCTCACCACAGACTTACAACACAAACATTGTTCTTTATCTTCGATCTAAGTTAAGCTAAAAGTACTTTAACCCTATGTTTTCCAGGCACTAGCTATTCTCATATAAAGGCCCTCCCCACCCCCCTTTTTTTCTTTTACCTTTACAAATTCTTTTGCTGTGTGACTCCATTTTGCTCAAGAGTTCTGGCCATTTTCAACTTGTCTAATCTTGTGCCTTTAGCGAGCTTTGTTTCTGTTATTGTGAACCCATACGGTTATATCCACATAGCAACACCTATGATTTGTGAAAGCCAATACGTTTATGTGTTTATCACATTACTTACTTAAAAGACTGAGGGAGTTGTGTTGTGCGTTTTGAAAAAGAGCATTTCAGTGATGTCTTCCAGGCTTTGAAAACATTAAAGGGCTGTGATGCACCGTATGTAAGAGTCAGCAATGATTTACAGGAAGGAGATGGACTGAAACAGCTCCATGATTTACCAGCTGAGGAAGTTGTGAAACATCTTTCACTGGAGGTTCCCAAGCGTTGGTTACGCTGTCCCCTCCGGCTCCTTCCAGAAGAACCCAGGCCTGCCTCAAGAACAGCGTGCAGGGGAAGTGGCAGAGGTGAAGAAACATTGTTGGAGAAAGGAGGTGAGGTACCCACAAACAAGATGGCGGAGGTGTGAGGGAAAAGGGAGATACAAGAGGGAGTTGATCTGCAGTCCAGCGTTAGTGAATCAAAGTAAATTTAGTAAATCAAAGCCTTCAGTGGGTGACCCACTTGCTGGAGTTGCTCACAAACTAAGGGGTTAGTAGTTATTACTACTGAGGAAGGAGGTTCCTGCATGCGTGGTTTCCCCTCTTTGCGAATTTGGAAGAGGACAAAGCCATGTAAAACATGTACAGGCAACATTCCCCACTGCATTATGACAGATTTTCAGTAAGCTGTTGCTGTAAAAATCTGAATAACATTTACATACCTGTAAATAAGTAGTGTTGTGATCAATATTGTGATAACAGGCAAGTTGGTTTTTTTTTTGCCCCAGTGACAATCTTTGTGTCCACAACAGAACAGCCTTATGCATCTTGTAGATTTGCTAGGTTGCCAAAGTATGCCCGACAATTTTATGTACTTACATAGTGAAAGGTAGTGGCACAGCATGGCACAGCTAATAATTCATACTCTATGCAGAACTGGTATTTTAAAAAAAACGGCTAGTACATTGTCCCTCTGAGTGTTATTATTTTGGTGCTGTTGTTAGAGTAACCATGACACTTTATGCCAACTACTATCTCTTCTGAATCTAAGAATATCTAGATGACAGGTTAATACAGATTACATCAAGGAATTTATCAGTTCTGTGATGCGTAAAGAGCTGAGGGTATGTATATGACAGTGTATTTTTGGCATGGAAGAAGTATTTAATCTGAATTGCAAGTGCAAGAGCTGCGCACAGGATCAGATTCCACGGTGGGATGTCCTGCCCTACCAAATACTAATCCCTCTCCTTGAATTCCCCAGCAAAGCACAGCAAGTTTATTATGTCTGCAGATGAAAGGAAAACAAAAAAAAGGAAAAAAAGGAAAGAAAAGAAAGAAAAGAAAAAAGAAAAAAAAAGACTAATGAAAAATACTGGGTACAATTTCCTTTCATTTAAAGGAATTCTGCATGTTTAAAGGTATTGTGTAAACATCTCTTACATTAAACACATTCCCCACAGTCCAGTGAGGCTGTGCTCGCTACAAATACCTGCATCGAAGAGCCATAGTGTTAGCTCAGAACATGGGCAACTCATATTCAGGACATCAGTAAAAATTTCTTAGGTCATCTTTATTGTGAACTTAAGTAACCCCTGATTTTTACCATTAGCTTCACTGTGTAACTAAAACTAGAATCAGATGACTTAATCTCAAATTTCAGCACCTTCATTTGAGAACTTCAGAGCCTGAAGAATGTCTCAAAGCCTAAAGGAGACTTTTAGTTTGGAATGAGCAATGTAGCTTCTACCCATAATCAGTGTAATAAAATCTGTAACTCAACTCAGGCATTCCTAAAGCAATAAGGAACAGAGATGTTTAATGAGCACATTAGTAAGTGGAAACTGAAGCTAAATAGCCATTAGCACAGAAAATAAACTGCTTGAATAATACTATACATCCTTTTCACAGGTTAATTAAATTATCCTTTCCTTCCCCCTGCCTGTTTTCCAACACGTAAACACACTCCTAAACACAAATAATTTGACACACAAGGAAGGACATCCAAAGGCCTTCCATTCCAAGGCCATTCTCCTGACTCTTATTGCAATGCTATTTATGTTTTTTCATATTTATCAGCCTCTTGGCTTTTGAGTAAACTCATCCCAAGCCATCTGCCTTTTTCTGTTCCTTTCCCTGTATCTCCTTACACAATTAAACTTGCTTTTCCATTAGCTTAACTGTGAATTACTCTCTGTTAATACCATAACAGAAAATACTTGCTTTGTTAGGAAGGCAGATTTGGAAGGGTGGTTATCAGCACTAGTATTTAAGAGAAAACATACTGCATAATTTTTAAAGGACTAAGACTGTAAAAGGGACAATTACTCTGGTCATTAAACAGTTATGTCATATAGAAATCGGTAAAGAGGAGATCTGGGGTTCATTAACCAGTACACAAATTTCAAAAGGATGAAAGAATTCTTAATATGTTTAATTAATTTCTAAGTACTAAGAGAAAACATTGTCCCAAATATTGAGTGTAACTCTATTTCTAAGAAATTTAGTAGGTGGTGGAGTAATAGGGTAGAAAAAAGCAGATGGAAAAGGAAGCAGCTTAACCAAAGAAAATTTTATCCCATCTCATAAATCATTTATTTCAGAACTTCACATTTCACAGCTTTTTGGCTGAAGCCTGGAACAAGACAGCAAAATAACACTGTGAAACCTCTTGATTGAAGTGACACAGGGAACACTGTTACTGGAACCTGCTATCTCTGTGAGACATATGGCAAGGATGAGGACATATGCAACAGCCTGATGGAACCTCTCTTTCCTGGCAAGAAAATAATCCAAAACATAGAAAGACTGGTACTTAAGAATTATTTATTAATACAAACACATGTCTAGCAACTTTTCCCCATGTACTAACAGCCTTATATGAAAACCAGTAAACACCAATCTGTGCAAGAGATACCTTACTTCACAGGACATTATGCAGCAGAGAGAATAACCAATTCAAACACATTTTCAAAGGTGATGTTTAAAGTAGTTGAAAGAAACTAGTGAAAGCCTTCCTCATATGGCATTATGCAGCAAAGTCACATTAGCATGCATTAATGAAGGACTGTAAGCCTTACTTCTCAATTACATTTTCAAGCTTGTATCACACCTCAAAGGTATTGAGTCAGGTTTTATATTTCCTCGTGGTAGAGACTGCCAGGGTAAATGTGGGTAATTGCTTTTAAAAGGATGTTACTTTCACCATTAACATGCAGCTTCAGCTCATGTCGAAACTGGACTTTCAAATTTACATATATTAGATTGATTTTTAAGAAATAGGTTTCTCTCTAGAATAAGTGCCATTGTTTTGCCTGATCTATGAATCCTTCGTTTTGGGCAGCTCACTGTGAAGAGATTAATTACTGGTTATCAGTATAGTCTTCATTCACCTTTAGGCTCAACTCAAGTAAGTTATGTAAAGTGTACATGTCTGTCTTAAGCACCAGCAAGATCAGATGCATGTAAATACACTATTTTATATATATATAAAATTAATCCTGTAACCAAACACTTTTTCTAGCTCTTTGATGAAGAATCTAAAATTAGTCAGTCATCCACTTTAGAGGCCACTGTCAGCTTTAAAAACACGCCAAATTCTCTCTTGGTAGTTTAAATGTAGATTTTAAGTCAAGTTTTTGTAAAGCACTTCCAGTAAGCCAGCACAATCATACTAATTTCTGTTTAAAAGAATGAATTATTTCCTTCCACGTTATTTAAGATGAAGGTCCAAATATATACATATATATTAAAACATATATATTAAACCAGTAAAAGACATAATTCAACTCTTTTTTTTTTTCACTCCTGAATTAGGGTAGGCCCTTAGTAATAACTACTTTGATTTTGTTCAGTTTGGATGTATATGCAAATATCTGAGGAAACTTAAAATTTGTTACAAAGAGAATATTTTTCCCATTTACATTGTTTTAATAACCAAAAAGGGAAAAAAAAAAACAAACCCACAACCAAAAACAAACTCTCACTGACTAAAGTAGTTTCAGTACAGCTTCGTGGCCTTGGTTTCATGAGCAATTTACTGTACAAGTCTCAACAGATACCTCAAAGTTGTTGTTCTTGTTGATCTGTTACTAACGGGACAGCCTAAACAGGATTTAAACTATGTTAAAAGAACTTCCTCTCACTGGAACTATGCTTTTGGGTAACATTTGGGGATTTTGGCGATATTAATAGGATGTGCAGAAACAGGATGTATGGAACAAGTGACAATCACAAGGCGTTCAGTAGCCTTACTGCAATGCTTGATGAGCCAGTAAGGGCTAGGTTTGGGTGGTGCAGAGGCCAAAGCAATCCATGTTACTGTACACCCCAATCTCCCTGAAAGGACACATTTTATTTTAACATGAGTCTGCTCATCTGTAAGTTCCCAGGTGAAGACAGCAGTCTTACTTCAGTATCAAGAACCTCAGATTGTAGGCTATTTTGGCACAAGAACACATACTAGTAATGTCCCTGCCCACTCAGAATGCTTTCACTATTTTCTTTCGTATTTCCTTTCTCTACATAGCATTGGGAGAAAAAGTCTTAATGGCAATGTGTAGCCATGGTGATCTCCTGGTGTCTCAGCCTGCAGAGAGTACAGGAAAGTATCACTCAAACCATCTCAGGCACACAGAAGTCTTCATGACCTTTCAGCTCCAACACCTGGAAGCTGAATGTCAGATGGATCTAGTTAACTTCCCTGAAGTTTGGGCAGCATAACAGACTGAATGCTAATATCCTTTTACTACTGCTATTTTGTATTAAGTCCAAGTTTTATTTGTTTTGTGTTCCATAAAAGTAAAGCAGCCATCTCATCTTCCAAATATAGATGTGGCTTCCATCTGCAGCTACTGCAACCCAAGCCAGCTTTCTGGGTGGCTCCAGACTTTGTGGAAAGAGCTCTGTAAGCCATTGCAGGACAAGGATACTACCATTCATTAAAGTTATATTGACAATCTCTTGTCTCAAAGTCCCAGCTGAGTCATGCATTTAAGTGCTCAATTTCCTCCATATACTAATTACACATGTCATGAGTATTTTCTAATTGATATGAACAAAGCTCTCCTGGGCATTGCAGATAACAGACGTCAAAATGCACATGTTCTCCTCTCTGCTAGTTCTTCATAAGCATATACCATACCTCATAAGCCTCTCCATAGCTTCTAAACCTGCCTCACTTGTGGATCTTATCTTTCTGTAGTTTCCCAACTGTAGCTCTGTAGATCCATAAGCCTCTCAGACTACCTTTCCTGGAGTATGAAGAATTAAGCAATAACAAACAGACTTTTTGCTTTCACATAACAAAGTACAAAACTTTCTTAGAGCTGCATGTGATGATAAGTTTAAACTCCACAGTTTAAGGCTCTGTTGAGGAAACAACAGGCCAGTTCCTAGAGGACCTTTTCTGTACAGGACTAGGAAACTGGTTACATATATGCTGTAACCACATGGATACCAGCAGGAAAACTACTGATGTAAGAAAGTAGGGCCTTGTGTGCCACTGAAATGACTGTGGATGAAGAAAGGGCAGTGTGTCTGCAGAAGCCCAAAGACCAGCCATTTAGAGCATCACCTTAAGCACACAGAGACTTCAGCTGTAGAGGTGAGCATCTAAAAGTTTGAATTTCAAGCACTGAATGCTACTTTGGGTCTAAATACTGTTGATCCAGCCCCTGTATTAAGACAGGTACATAGTAAGAGTGGTGCTACAACAGCAGGGAGTTAAAAATGCAAGTCTCCACTTAAGAAAAATAATAAAAAAATTATTCCAAGCAGCCTTGTTTTTAGAAAAACATTTTATTTATGGTTCATCTTTGTTTTCTGCACTGAAGCCAATCTGCAGTCTTACGGACCAGAAATCTTTTGGTTTTCAGGACTCCACACCTTTGACATTAACCCTTAGTGTGTGATGTACCCACCTTACAGATTTTAGAATTCGAAGTCTGCCTTCAGGAGCCGCAAACTAGAAGCATAACCTAGTAAACCAGAGTACTGCAAATACTCTTTTTAATCAGTCCCAGTGAAGAGCTGGTTCTCTTGAGAAAACGTAGAAATGGTAGGAAGGAAGAGCTAGCTTCTACCTCATATTCCCTGGCTGCCCAACTTTTACCTGGATGATTTCATAGTACAGTATCATTAAAACGACTGCTTGAGATTCTTGACTGACCAAGTCTGCAGAACCACAAAGTATCTGGAAGCCTTACAGGAACCCACTCACCCAAGGGTATCTTTTGAACGCCTCTGTAACACAGCCACTGTTTTCTTCCTGTAGTTCACCTTATCTGTCTCTACAGCTATTATAAAATGCAGACAAGATCATTCTTATCTTCCACTGTCAGGTTTTTATGGCAGTCTCACAATGCCGATAGCAAAATAAATCAAGCACAATGAAAAGCAGCCACATAATCATCTTTCACTGACAGATTTGATTTTTGTTTTCAGTGTTACTGTATTTAGTAACATATAATGAATTCATAAACATACTTCCATGGAATTTATCACTGTCAAAATTGTGCTTATTCACGCTGGCACTGTAAGAGAAACGGTATTTATTAATCTCTTATACATTTTTTTTGTCTATACAGAGTGGAAACACAGAAGCACCTGACAGCCCAGTATGGCAAGATCATACAAAGGAGTAGTACTACATGCTTGCGCTTCAAGTTGTTGTGTTACAAGCTAACATACAACAGAGCATGACCCCACATAATTGTTACAAAGCTGCTCTGCAGGAGGTAGAGAAACATACTAGGGTGTGAAAGGGCCAAATGCCTTTTCCGTATATTGTCAGCAGGTTTATGCAGCATTATGGGATAGTCAGTAAAGCCTGGCAGGGACGTCAACGATAGAATCATAGAATAGTTAGGGTTGGAAAGGTCCTTAAGATCACCTAGTTCCAATGCCCCTGCAATGGGCAGGAACACCTCACACTAAACTATGACACCCAAGGCTCTGTCCAACCTGGCCTTGAACACCACCAGGGATGGAGCATTCACAGCTTCCCTGGGCAACCCATTCCAGTGCCACAATGCCATAAGACAGGTAATATTTTTTAAAAAACCTCAAAAACCAGTTACTCCCCCAACCCCGATTTTTTTTTTCTTTTCCTTACAGGAAGAAAACAGATGCAGTGCTGAGACTGTGCAGATAAAAGACTTGTTCCTGCTCTGCTTGCAAGTGATTTTCCTTCCAAAAGGAACAATAAAATGCCATCAAGCCAGAGTAGCCGTGTTTCATTGACACACTGTCTTGATATAAGGTCTTCACAGCCTATGACATAGATTAAAAAGTTCAATCCTTTGGTCTTATTTGTTGTATTTTATTCCAGTCAAGCTCAAAATCCACCAGACTCACACACATCCCACAATGGAGTAATCGTGCATAAACCAGACACAAAAGACTTGATGTAAAATTGTGCTCCCTGGTGGAGAAATTTTATTTTGTGCAATAAAAGCTCAAGCGCCATGCTGATCCATCACGTAACCAACAGGTTTGCAGTGCAGAGAGAACACCAAGACTTTCTACAATATGAAAAGAGTGTGAGTGCATAGTTCAATGTATTTGTTAAAACCAAGTTGGGCTTATACTGAATTATGTAACAGGTTACAGCTAGAGGTGGTTTCTAAATATACAACAAAAGAACCTCCCAAGTCCTAAGACATACTTTTATGTTTGGTTAGATTTTAAAAGTGATGACACTTAATGCAGTGGCAGAACATTTCCTTTTAACGATGTGACACTTTACTATGGTCCTATATAATACTATAGAATCTGATGAGAACAGGTGAGTTTTACATCAGATAGTGCTACTTGGTTTATATAACAGGAACTAGGATTTTTCTATAAATAAGGATTTAATAACAAAATTCTGTTGATTTGTTTTAAGAGAGAAGAACTGATATAACCAATGCCCTTCTTTCTGGTTATGCGGACACCACTAATCATAAATGTACTGAATGGGTCTTCAGGAAATACTAACTCCTGCTCAGTGGAGTTTCTTGCAGTGTTAACAAAACCAATCCATTTTTGTGACAGCTGCCCTACCACTATTTTTTCTGGGTAGGCATGGACCAGTGAATGCATGAACTCAATTTAACAGCCAATGAATTTGACTCTACTCTTTATAAATAACTTGGCCACTTGACGCTTCCTCAACAGTATACAGGATTTAGCTGTTTTAAACTGTATCTTAACTAGGCTCTTGGAATAAATCTGAAATTAGAAGACAGAAGTCTGAAAGACTTTAAAAGAGCTAACTCATGCTAATTTAAAAATATATTAAAATTTGGCTTGCATTCCAATTCAAGAGGAAGGATATAGGAAAACACGGATGTTAGATTTCTCTTACGTGGTTGCAGAATGTTATGATTAGCTGTTGACTTTTACAGAAAGTAACATTCTCTCTCCCTCTTTGGCCCTTTGATAAGTGTTTTGGGGGGGTTTAGATGCATACAGAAACACAGAGCTACCTTTCATTATTTTAGGTTCTCTGATATAATCAGAACAGGCAGCCTACCAATTCAGCTAAGGCAGCAGTCTGGATCTAGGAAGTGTCAGAAGCCACAGACAGAATCATGCAAGTTAAATGATTTGCCATCTATATGGGTTTTTAGATAGAAAAAAGTTCATAACTGATCTTGTGCCTAGAGCAAGGAGAGAGTTCTGCTGACTTCCGGCATAACTGATATGGCAGCAATTTAAACACTTGTATTCAGTTAATTCCATGACAGCAAGCAGATTTCTTAAGTTTCTGCACTGGCAATCACTCAGTTTTGAGCTGGAGAACAGTTGTCAGTGACTGGATAAAAGAAAAACCCAGCTCTAGTTCAGAGTTTGGTCACATCACTTAATAGAAAGGTGAATAAGAACCAGGTAATAAACTGTAGGTTGGGAACAGCTAAATATTTATGGCTATTTATTTAAATATTTATGAAGTGCTGGAACTCTGCAAGACCCTGTTTCCATTTAATACTCTCCTGCAATTTGTCCTTCACAAGACCGAATCACTTAATCCATACTTTTTATTTAACTGTATGCAAGAAAAAAAATAATCAGTTCATCTGAAAAATAAGAATCTCAAAATCAAGGAGCCAGAAAGACAAGTGAGGTGTCCCTTACAGTCCTGTGTAGTTCCCATTACAGATAGATAACAGAGAGTGATCTTAGATATGTTTAGTTTAAAATTTAATAGTAGTCACGCAAAACTAACAGCTGTGAGCATGTTGTAGCACCACTTGAAATTAACAGGCAATTTATTATTAGCCCTGTTGCAATAATACCTGTCAGTCACACCAGTGCATGTATGGAAGGGAGACAGCCCAGTAGTTGAGAGAAACGTATGGGTTTCTAAGCCTCAGTTGAGAGCGGGTATGTTTGCAAAACCTCAATTTTTAGCTACAAAAGTGTTATCACAGCAAACCAGGAGTTCCACCAGGTTCTGGAGACTCAGCTCACTGCATATGTTAAGAGTTCGTTCCCCGTCAAAAGACATTAAAAAACTACCAAAGTATAGCTCAGTAGATTTATGCATTCGGTTGTCAGCCACCTAAAAACAACGCTAAAGTTATATTACAGGCTACAGGATCCCACTTAGCAATTCAGTTTAGCCCATGTAAGAAGTGCAGGTGTGTGATACCTTCCAATGAAACCAACCTTGGCATTCCTTGAGGAGTAGGAAAAAGACACAGACCAAATCCCCAGGCAATTCATACTGGCTTCCAGTCCCTTCTTATAACTTTGCGAGTTTTTTGGGACACAGCTAGGAAGTCATGCACAGTGACAAGTTACAGTTGCTACAACACTACCGAGACAGACCACTTTAAGGATAACTTACAATAACTCCTTCAGAAGCTACTGTGCAAAGAACACCAAAGCTTGCACAGGCCTATTTAAAATTTGAGAACTCTGCCTACTCCATGATGAAGAGGTTTTAGAGAATCTGTCAGCACAGTCCAGGGGGTCCTCATAAGACAGAGCAGATAGTGGCCATCTCAGAGTTTCCTATATCTCAACAGTTGCAGCAGTGCCATTTGCGTAGCCACCTTTGGACTTCATGTGGTCCTGAATTGATACAGCCTAGAAAAAAAAGTTCATTAGAACACACATCTTATAAAGTATGGTTGCCAGAGCAACTAATAAAAGCATTGACTTGAAGAGGCAGGTGAGCCATACTTTTATAGTGCTGGGTTCCAGTGGTGGTAGGAGAAATAACAGCTAAACCCTGGACTGTTAAAATACTGTTTTAAGTCAAGGTATAAGACAGGTCTCGTTATCCCAAATCCACTTATTCTTACATCACTCTGGCAGAGCTTTGACTTCAAAGTGATGTGTTATATGGACCTACTATCAAGTGCATCCAGAGAATCCTTATCCAAAAGATTCTGATACGTAAAGACTGGGGAAATTAGCGCTTCTTGCTGTATGTATTTTCCACAGTATCTTATGTTTACAAACTAAAGGGCAGTTCTGTTCTGATGCCATTCTATTAATGAAAAAAAAATGTAAAAGTCAGTTTCTCTTTCTCCCAATAATTTAGAGGTTTATTAGCTCCCTACTCTACAGGCTGCTGAGGGGAGATCTCTGCTTATCCAAGAGGTGTACACTTACTGATGTATAGTCACTACTCATCTCTCCTGCCCCAACATGTGCAGTGTGTACAAAGTTCATTGGTTCTCCTATCATATTTCGGTCCAGTCTCCGGCGCCTCTTCTATAAGAAAGAAGGTATCTTAGGTCTCTATTCTGCAAACATGAGAAGCTTTCAGACAGAAACAAGCGGCTCAGATTAAAAAAAGACAGTCAATACTGACCCCTAATGACTGCTCATGGTAACTGGGCTGAAGTTTCAGCCTTCCTGCAGTAAAAGAGGGTTAAATTCTCTTCTATTACTGCTAATGAATTTTAGCAAAAAACTCTCTTTAATGGCGGAAAGTCAGGGCCTAAGAACTGCAAACACTCCCATGGCCAAACATGGTCTGGTTTATTCGTTTGTGTTACTTAGCTCAAACTAATTAAAACAACATGACAATGAAAGTGTTTTCCACATAACTGAAAGATAACTTCAAACCTGATACAGGATGTGCATCAACCTACCGGCTGGGGCTGTTCACCATTGCACCAGTTAAAGCAAACCAGGAATTCGGTCATTATATTTTCAGCAGATCGTTAGGTCTTGTTAAGCACAACTATTTCTCTGGGAGTTAAAGCAGGACAAGGACCAAGATGCAGTTCCTCAAGCAAGTTTAGGAAGGAATTGCTTGTGCAGATTCACTGGTAAAAAAATCACACGAAGCATCTGATGAGCATACCTGCAAAGAGAGTATTAGTTAAATTTATACTAAAATATATCGAGGTCTTGTAACAGTTATTGAGCAATACATAGCTCAGAAGACTAAAACAAAACTCTAAAAATCTTAAACATATCGGGACAGAAGAGTAGCATAAATTTTAAATCAGTATGTTCATGTCAGAAATCAGGGCTAAGGACTCTGCACATACACTCCCAGGCAGACAGCAGTATAAGGTCTGGTTTCTTTACAGAAGAGTAGTAAAACTAATGCTAGAATTAAGTTAGGTCTTGTATAACAATTTATAATCAGGTTTTAAGCAGAGCTTTGAAGCACCACAGATCGAATGCCTAACATTTACAAACCGGTGCAAAAGAAAGTCTTGTTCTTACACCTAATATAGTTCCTCTTCATAGAAACACAAAAGCTCAATTAAAGGATATTTTACAACTCCAAAAAGCCCTGAAATGGGGAAAAAAAATAAATAAAAAAGCTTTGTACACCAGCAACAGAAACCATTCATCGGAGCCTAGAGCTTCCCTGAACATATAAAACTATTGACACAGCACTCTTGAACTGGCAACACAACCAGGAAGCTCACTGACTTTAAGTGCCCTGAAGCCATCATAAAAAACTTTATAGTGGTTAAAGACTACTACTGTCTACCTCCAAATCAAACCCCGGGCCATAGAGAAGCCTATCATAACAACTTTTTCATGCCTCAGATTGTTTAAACAATATTATAATGTGTTAATTTATACAGAAGGTGTGAGGTTTTTTTATAAAGCTTACAGCTTAACAGAAGTTACAGCTTCATCCATTCAATCTTCCTGAGGCCCCACTGCAGCCTTCACAACCGAACAGCATAAGCTTCTCCCTTCACAGACATTTCTTATGTAGGGCCCACAATTATGTAATTAGCAGATCTATTTCTTTCACTTCAGTGGTTTTCTTACACTTCATCCCTTCTCACAGTTCAAGCAGATTATTTAAAGTTCTGCCATTTATCTTTTAAAGCATTTGGTATGTTTGCTGTTAGCTTTAGATGGCCTATATGATACACTATTGCAGAATGTGTTATAAATTACTCTATATTTATCCTGGATGGTCTTAATATAACTCATTATCTGGCTCAATTGTGATTTTCACCTCACTTCATCCTCTCACAATGCCCTTTATCACCACTGATGCCTTGTTTGGGTGCAGCAAAGGCGGCACAGTGGCTCACAGAACCATGAAGACATAGAGAAGCCAAAGCTTTCACCACTCTTCACATTAGCTGCAGATTTTGGGGTTTGTTTCACGCTAAGGATAGTGTATCAAAGCTAAGATTTTCTTAAAAATCATGAAGTATGTCACTATACACTAATAACCTATTTTGAAAGCAGACTGAGGCGAGCATCAAATCATGAAGTATGTTACTATACACTAATAACCTATTTTGAAAGCAGACTGAGGCGAGCATCAAATCATGAAGTATGTCACTATACACTGGTAACCTATTTTGAAAGCAGACTGACTGAGGCGAGCATCAAATTAGATAGAGAAACATCCCCACCCAAAAAAAACCCAGTTGAATGCCTGCTGTCCTCCCACTGTACCCCCACATTTGGCCATCCACCTCTGTGGGGCTCTGAGCGTACCTGGGTGTTACTTGCTGCTCCCAGGAGTCCTGGCAGGGTGGTACCTCCTCATTTAAGCACTGGCACGCAGCCTCCTCCAGAGTGTCTTGGCAACTCCAGCGCATCTACAGTTCATATCCCTGGGTTATAATTAATCCTGAGTGCTAAGCAAGAACGCCTCACTGTGATCCCAGATCCTTCGCTCTGCAAGATGCTGCAGAAGTCTGCTGTGCACTTCACGCTCACCTACAGGTGTCAGAAAAGCAGAACGGAAACCAAAAATAGCTCCCTGGTTTGGCGTCAGATCTGTGCAGCCGTGCAGTTCTCCCAGCACTATCCATGCAGCCTGTGGCTCGCTTCCACCCCTGCGGCAGCGCTGCAGGTGTCCTCCTGGCACACAGCACCGCTGGATGTCTTCCTGTTGTGTTTTACAACAGAACTGTTCTTTTCCTCTGCATGAGTCAATGTCATGCTCCAGGACGGGAATGGCTGCGCTGGGGCACAGGACACCACCTTCCTCCCAAGGCTCAAGGTTTCCACACGAACTGGAAGAATTTTAAAAACATCTTAATGTGTTTGGGCTTGCTCAGGACTCATAAAAGGCAACCAGAATCCACAGATTGAGGAGAAAACATTTTGTCACTGTTGGCACACAGAGCTGAACTGGACAATATCCTGTTGTTCTTTCTCTCTATTTTTCACCATAGCAGCAGTATCATTGGGGAGAGAGAGACAAAGGGCCAGGGAAATGGCTAGTACACACAGACACAGATGTGGAATGAGATGGGCAGGATACACAGCCATTCTGGAGTCTGTAGCCTTAAAGCGCCTGAAAGCTTTTTGTTTAGATATACTTTACTGAGCATAACATTCCATTTGTTCTACCATAGCCGTGTATTAAAAAGTATTCAAAATTTTACTGTATTTTAGTCATAAAATATCAGTTCTGTAGAAGTGAAAAATGTTTCCCTGAATCAAAACAGAAGAATTCCCCCTTGCCATAGACATGAGAGGTGCATGGTAATCTTGATAAATAACATCACTAAACTAATCTGTTCTTCACAACTGGCCTTTAGACTCAAGGTCTGATCATGACAAATCCTGGACCCTGGGCTGTCAGTGAGTGTGTTAGCATATGTCAATCATCACGTCAGGCAGAGGCTGCCATCACCCTGCCCCAGTGGAGCTGTTTAATCACAGAAACTTCTGAGTCCGGTTGTTGTCATTTTCATTCCAGCTCCGTTAGTGCTGAATTGATGTGAACAGCATTTTTCAGCCTCATTGCTTTTCCAAAAACCACTGTGCTTCTAGTTTGTTCATTATCCCTACTTTGCTTATTTGATATTTATGTCATGTTAAAATCCTGGAACAGTTGTGTGTTTATCTCAATGTCAAGGTGTGGTAAAAACAGTGGAATTTGTATTTTTAGATCAAAAATCAGTTTTGAGCATAAAGCTTGAAGAACGCATCTTGCTTGGTGAAAGGTGAGGAGTAAAAAACAATAAATGCCCAAGACTTTGGAAGAACCTTAGAGCCAAACAGCTGAAATCCTGTGGTACAGTGAATTTAACTGCTTGGAAGGAGCAGAATATGGATTTCGTTTGAGATGTATTCCTTAAAACTGCATAATAACACTACTATGTAGTATGATTATATATTGGCTTTCTGCCTTTGTGAAGCTTCATGGAAAGCTGAAAACAAGGTTTTATGCTGTGGAGACCTCCATTAGTTTGGGAGTGTCGGTATTTTTAATCTAAGGAATTTTAATGTAGTCTCTGAAGAGATTTGAAGTTTCTCCTTTCAAAAGCCGGGTAGACACACACATAAAAAACCCCATGCGAACAAAACACAGAACTCCACCAAGGCAGCTCCTCTGTTGCAAAGTGGAAATGAGATCAGTCACAAAGTGAAAGAAAAATTGCATTTTTAAGTAATTGCTCATTCCCCATCAAAAAAAAGGCAGAAAAGCCAAGAGGCCACATTATGTGTCAGCTGAAGTTAAAAATAACTGGGAGAGAAATGACCTGGAGCCTTACCAGAAGAAAACCAGTAAAAATCACCAAAGCCAAGAAGCTGGACAGTTGGCTGCACACCACCCACTGCTACTGTAAACACCGTGGGGTCAACACACTGAGTTACCAGTTTGTGAATTATGGCGTTTAATCTTACTAAAATTAAACTCAAATAATAACAATAAAAAAAGGCTGTGACCATGACTTTCCTGCTTCATAGAAGGGAAAAAGCTTTCACACCAAGAGGCGCCGTCCCTCAAGCGCAGCAACTGCCAGCCCTGCGGTTTGCAGCAGACCAGGCTCGGGCAGCTGAGGGACAAACACACCCGCCAAGGAAACGCGTGTGCTCTAGAGCTGCCCTTGAGACCGGGGGTTACAGGAGACAAACCCCGCGCACTGAGCTCCCCAGTCAAGTTTCTCCATGCCTGTTACAACTCGCCCGTTTCACTGCCCAAAGACAGGCCGTGACCTTGGCCGCGGGATGCAGCGCATCCGCCGCGGCTTGTTGCGCAGAGCTGCACGGGCCACCCTGCCCCAGAGCACCCGGCGCGGCGGGCGCCATGCCTGCGTGCCCTTCCCCTTCCGAGCCACACCACAGGGCAGGCGGTGCCCGCGCGGCCCGGCCCGGGGCCTTCCCCCGCTCTGCCGTGCCGCTCCGGGCAGCCGCCGCACTACGGCGCCGTTTCGCGGGCGAGGCGATGGGTCTAAAACCCGGCCGGTGCTGGAGCGGCTGCCAAGAGCCGCCCGCAGCCTCTCGGACAGGGGCGGTAACGGCTCGGTACGGCCAACAACCGCCTCGGCGGCACAAGGGCTCAGGCAACGCCCGGGGCTTCCGCGCGCCCCCGCGGGCGATGCCGCAGCCGCGGGAACGGCTCCCGGACGGTTGGCGGCGCAGCCCGAGGAGAGCGCGCGCGCCCCGGCGCGGCACACCCACACCGCGCTGCAACCGTCAGAGCCGCCCCTCAGCGCGCAGCGCTCCTGCCATTGGTGCGGCTGGCACCCTGCCCGCAAAGCCCCTGCCAATGAGCGCCGCCGAACCGCCGCGCCGGAACCCTGCCGGGTGTGAGTGAGGGCGCGCTGCCCAATAGCCGTAAGGCGTCAGCGTTCTATGCTTTCCATTGGCTGCAGAGCGGTGGCAGCAGCCCAATGGGCGCGCAGGAGCGCGAGGGGAACCCGCACGCAGCGGGTGCCTGCCTCCCTTTGCGGAGCGCTCCGGCGCGGCGCGGATCAGCTCTGCTGCTGCTCCCTC
Source organism: Psittacus erithacus (assembly GCA_009867235.2). NCBI lineage: Eukaryota > Metazoa > Chordata > Aves > Psittaciformes > Psittacidae > Psittacus > Psittacus erithacus. The sequence continues at coordinate 92,272 of WYDI02141245.1, read as the reverse complement.
CTTCTCCGACCATGGCCTTGCCCGGCAGTTGACGTTTGGCCTCTCCCCTCTCTACCTTCCTCTCCTTTTTCAGCCCCTTTCTCCCCTCTTCCCGGGTCCCGGCTCAGGCACGTAGGCGGCCGGTACCGGAGACACCGGGTCCCCAGTCCCTCTCCCTCACCACCCCGCCCCTCAGGACCGGGCTGCAGGAGTCGGGCCGGGCGGCTGCCGGACGCGCCATGAACATCATCATCGGCATCGGCGGGTAGGAGCCGCGGGCCGGGCGGGGCCGGGCGGTGATTCGGTTGCGGTGCTGAGCCCTCTCCTTTCCCCCTCCCCTCCCCCCTTCGGTGCTCCTCGTGCCGCAGTGGCGCGAGCGCGGCGGGTGAGGGGGAACGGCCCCGCGCACGTGCCCGGCGCATTTCCCACTCCCCGTGCGCTGTCGCCGCAGGGTCACCAACGGCGGGAAGACCACCCTGACGCGGCGGCTGATGCAGGCCCTGCCCAACTGCAGCGTGGTGCACCAGGACGACTTCTTCAAGGTGAGCGGCCGCCGCCCGCGGGAAGGCGAGGGGTGACCCCCGCGTGCTTCCGCCTTCGGCTCCTGGCGGCCTGCCCGCCTGCTGCGATGCCCTGCCCCGCTCTGCTCCCCTCGGCTCCCCGGCCGTCTGCTGCCGTGGTTAGCTGGGCTGGGGGATAAGCCTGCGCTGTACTGTGTCCGGTGACTTTACACTTTCTTTGCTATGCAGCGTGCTTGTGTTGGTGGGAAGATAGAAGAGCAGGCTACTTTATCTTAGCCTCGTTACTACTGCTTTTTATCTGCATGCAAAGAAACCTGGTGGAGGGTTAAGATTTCTCTGTGTAGCTTCAGGGGTCAGATCTTGAATCTTGCTTTGAAATGAGTAACAAGCTTTCCAGTAGCTGCCCTGACCAAAGAGTTTGTTTTCTTATTATTGTTTCAGCCCCAAGATGAAATAGAAGTTGAAGATGGGTTTAAACAGTATGATGGTAAGGCTTAGCTACAGCATTATCAAATTAAAAAAGTTTGTGTATTTTGATGCTTTATGTGCACTATTTTTGTGCACTGTTTTTGTACTCTCTTATCGCTAGATGATACTAATTACTGCTTAGTGATAGTTGTTTGTTTTGTCTTAGTGATTAGTGCGTTAGACATGGAAGCTATGATGAGTACCATAAATGCTTGGATAAAAAACCCAGTCAAGTTTGAACGTTCTCATGGTATCAACAACACACTGGATGCCCAGATCTTGGAAGATAAGGAGGGAGAAGATGAAACAATCCACATTCTTATTGTTGAAGGCTTCCTACTTTACACCTACAGGTAATCAGATATGCCTTCATGTATTTTACTTTTACGTGATAGGCAAACCTCCAAAGGAATAAAAAGGCCTTTTCTAAACCAAGAGTTAGCAGCTGGTATTGACTACCGCAGAGTGTGGGTGTCACAAGTCTGAAGATAGCTCTAGGTGCAGGAAATGGATGTAGTTTTACTTTTCCATTTCTTGCTACTACTCAAACATCTTAGCTGTAACCAGACGTGTCTTTCAGGCCACTGATTGACGTGTTCCACCATCGGTACTTTCTTTCCATTCCGTATGAAGAGTGTAAAAGAAGAAGAAGGTGAGTTGTTCTTTCTAGGTTCCTCTGCAAGCCCAATAGCATTTTACTCTCCTCAAGACTGTGTTTCTCTGAAACTTGTAGATGGGAAAGGGTCAACACTAATGTAGCTGCTGTGTTAGACTGTAGCTTCCTTCCCCAGACAGCCCAAAAGCTTTCTACCGAGCTGCTGTGTACATCTCATACTGTCCTGGGGTTCTATATTGGGCTGTACTGTGGTACACATACACTGTTCTTAATGCAAATGAAACATTAAACTTGAACATATATTTCAGAGGACTAAACAGGCAGCTTTTTACCCCAAGTTCTACTTTGGGAGGATTATTGATCAATGTTAAGATCAGTCTGTCTTAAGAATCTTTTTTGCATCTGGAACATTTTGGACCCCTACATCAAGTTCCAACTTTTCTGGGTATCTTTATGCTTGTGGCTTATGCTAAATGCTTCCTTTTGATAAGCTCAGGAACTACATGGGAGGCATCAGGCTCAGGCTAGTGTGTAGAGAGACTGAATCAACTATCTGTCATCGCCCTGAACTGTAATTACTACTCTTGAGTAACCATGTCTTAATTTATAGTTCAAGGAATTACACTGTACCGGATCCACCTGGACTGTTTGATGGCCACGTTTGGCCTATGTATGTAAAGCACAGGAAGATAATGGAAGATCTTGGAGTTGATGTGGGTAAGTCTTTTAATGACAAAAGCACTTTGGAAAGATTGCTGTAGAAGACTGCTTTTCAAACTGGGATATATGTGCTGGTTAGATGCATAAGAAGATTTGAGGCAGGTGGATGGAGGATATTTCTCTGATACCAGTGACATACGTGCTCTTTAGGACCTGCTGGTCTTAACAGAAACTTTCAATTATAGCTTTCTTCTTTTACTTTCTTACTTTTAAGTACACTTGAATGGAACAAAATCCAAGGAGGAGCTGTTTAACGATGTGTATGGACAGATCCAGAATAAGATTGAAGAACTGCTTAATATGCAGGTACATGTTTATGCTTGTAATTGCAACTCAAAGTCAATCCTTTTAAAGGCTGTGTCAAAAAGCATAAAGCTGTAACACGTTCATGTGTATCTTTCTGTTTAGAAATAAGCTGCTTCTGATTCTTGTGAGTGAAGATGACTCCTGTTTGCTCCGTGCTGCCTACCTGCCTGCCCCTAAAGTTCCAGCTTCTGTGAAGACTCTCAACTCTTAAAATCGACTTTGTTCAATCTTCCCTTGAAACCGAGTTATACATGGTCATAAATAAAAAGCACTTCCCCCTTGTCTGTCATCTTAATTTGCACTTTAGTCTCATTGGGCCTGAAATGAACTTAGTCTTCTCCCAGTCATGTTATTAGCCTGTGACAGTAAAATATAGTTTGTACATACATGTTTACCCACATATACTTAATATACAAGTTCTTCCCTTCTATTAGCCTGCATTAATTTCTGATCCATCTAATTAGGGATCATCCTGATGAAGAAACTGTGGTTGATCTTGCTTTTCAGACATAAGAACACAATAGGTTGTTTTCAGGCCATTTTACTAGCATGGAGTTATTCTGTTAAATTCAGTGGACACGCTGATCTTGAATGCAGACAATTTTAAAGTTGGAAAAGATCTTAGATATACAGCAGCTTTAAAATTACTGATGGCTCTAGACAATTTCAGTAATGTTACGTAGCTTAAGGCAAGTTCACACTCCTGTCTATGTACAGAAGTAGTTTACAGCCTAGATTTATATAGAAGAGCAGCGAAAGAATATGAAGGTTTAATCGCTAGTAAGGGAAGAAGTGAATTTAGGACAAAAGCTTGATTTAAGAAAAAAAACAAAAAACAACAATAAAAAACGAAACAGGTGGCCCAAGTGAGAGGCTGCGTACTGATCCACTGTGAGAACAGCCCTTCAAAACGGACTGACCAGGCAGCAGTTACTTCAAGCCCAGATGCATAAGCTTCCTGATAAGAGCTGGTCCTCCCCAGTATCCCCTAGAAATGGAGAAAGTTCTTTCATCAAGTTTATGTATGTGCTATCAAAGTAGGGCATGGGGGGAGTGTTTCTGATTTACTCCCATAAGATTCTATACTTGCTAAGAGGTGGGTGCTGGGAGTTTGTTTTGGGGAATCTTTGTTTCAGTGCGGTTTTCATTTTGCAAGGGCTGCCTGTAAAATTCAACCCTTGTCTGGTAACAAATCCCTGTTACTAGCAAAGTGCCCAAAATCCTCAGAAAATGAGGCCTTAGTCACGATTATCCACCTTTTCTAGCAAGGAACTAAGCCAGCACAGGTATCTGTACCTGGCCTTTACCTGAATAATCACAGCAGCTTTACCTGTTCAGGATTTAAATACTTACTTGAGTAGTGCATTCCAATAGAGAAAAGGCATCATATCAGCTTTCATATGGTACATGGTTATTCTCTCCTTACTCTGGTCAAGAGGAAAGGTCTCCAATGGCTGAGCGTTGTAGTCAAATTCTGCTAGAATCACCTTGTTGTAACCTGTTACTAGTGGGCAGGAAGTATATCCATCATACTGCAATGAAGAACACCTCTGTTACCCTGAGTAAAGTCTAAATGCCAAAGTATTACAATCCACATGGTTAACATTCATATTTCAAAATAAGTTGCTAGGAGGTTTCTGTATGTATAGCATTAATATCAGCAATTTTGGGAGGCTGCTAAGCCAATTGTGGTTTAACACTAAGCCATGTTATTTCAAACGTAGATTTGTTTAACAATGCTAAAATCAGAACTGACCTAGAACAGGGCTTTTTGTATTAACTGGTTTTTGTAACCAGAGAACCGGTGAGCAGTAGATCAGGATGAGAGGTGGTGCTGGTTTTAACAGACAGTGTATAAACAGGATCTTGAATCTAGCTACAAGAATTTCCAGAGGATGGCAGGACTATGGATAATGATATTCAGGTTAGTACCCCAAGGAGTATTAATTCAGAAGCCGTAGGTAAAATGAAACCAATGTCTCAAACTGAAATTTGAACACAGTTATAGGCTTAACATCTGTAGTACAAAACCTTCAATTTAACTCCTTAAAAAGATCCTATTCTGTGCAGAGGAGGCAAGTTTCAACATTGTACAGATACAGCCATGTCTGCAAGGTTTTTCCTGGAGCAGGCACTGTAGCAGTCAAGTCTTACCCTTAATAAGTCTCCTGCACTGGTGAAGAACCCAGACTGATCAGCGTTTAAACTTCTTTCAACTGAGAAGCCAGGGAATTTCACAGTATTTTCAATGGCAGTATCAAGAATACGAATTATGCAACTAAATTATAACATACAGAATTCAGCACCCCCTTCCTGCCCTTCCTGCTTTCTGGTTCACACCCTTAGCTGCTTGCAAGACTTCCTGTATGAGAATGGAGAAAACATTTAAGGCAACTTCCCTAACACGAGATCTGTAGGTACCTTTTTAGTTGGCAGCTGCTTCTTCATTACCAGGGAAATAGTTCTGTCAAGCACTCCAGACTGGGCAGCTACAAAAGAACAGGAAGGTGTTTTAGAGCTTTGTTTCAGGCAGCAATTATTGCCATTAGTAGAGCAAACACTGTCAGCCAGCCATTTTGTTGGGCACTTCAGCTGGAATTGAATGTGCATGTCAAATCCGTTTGGGAAGTTCACAGTCCCAGACAAGAAAAAACAAAAAAACGGAATAATGCTTCAGCCTCACTGTTTCCAACCTGCCAAAGCTTAATGACACTTTAGCTGTATGTTTTTAGTCTATGGCCATTCTCCTATATGAAAATATACTTGCTCATTATTCCCCAGCACTAAGGTTGTGGCACACAGAGTTTTGTTTCATTTTGAGTACTGGAAGGGAGGTACCCTAGACCCATTTGGTGGAATAGTTGACTATACCATTATTCAAGTTACACCAGGAACATACTGATAACCTTCCTTTAAGTTTTTTAGTTGCGAGACTATATGCCAGAAGTGTTTTATATTGGACCCTGTGGCTACAAGTACAGAACATGTGATTCTTCAATAGTGGCTTATCGGTTTGCTGACACATACGCATGAACTAAGATAGAGCATAAAGTTTTCTTACTGAGTGGTGGCAGAATGCAAGAGCAGTGTGCTCATTTTATGCCATTCTGTGGACACAGAAAATACAGTTAGTTCATTATTCCAGAAGACAAAGGTCTTTTTCAAAGCTGGAAATAGCTGAAGTCAAGCCCTCAGGAGTAAGAAACTAAAAAATCTCACTGTCACTCCCATACTTCTCATTACACACACAAACACACATGTGCAACTTCACCTACGGCTGCAGCAGTTTTGGAAGTCGGAAGGTTGGTGCAGTCTCCAATGCCAAACACATTAGGGTACTTTTTATGTTGTAGAGTTTCCTTATCTACATCCACCCAGCCAATTTCATCCGAGACACAACTGTTAATGAGTACATCAGGTGGCCCCATGGGGGGTGTGACATGAAGCATTTCATACTAAAGGGAAAGAAAAGGCACTCAGCAGCTAGTTTATTAGAGCACATCGTACCTGTGTTCATATAAGGCAATAAGCACAGTGTGTAAAGGGTTTTTTGGGGGGAGGGTTGTTTTGTGGGTGTTTATTGGGGTTTTTTTTAGTACACAGAATGAGAATTTGTCCTCAAATTTGAAGTGCACCTTTTTTTTTTTAAACATAAACCTTATCAGGCAACTCCATTTAGACTGGCAAACCAGCAATTTCCTTCCTCTATACACCTCTAAGACATTACCAAGTTATACTAACAAGGTGACGGAATGCCAGCTATGGTTTATTAAGTATTTCTTCCTTCTCTCCACCTGAGTTTCAAACTTTTTAATCCTCTACTAAAGTTATAGGTGGCACTCTCAGGAGAGAATGGCAGTATGCAAGGAAGCAGATAGTATGTGTGTATAGTGCGGCAGTTATGTTACAGTATACAAGGAAAACGAACAGGACCAAACTAGAGGTCTGAAAGCTCCTGACCTGATGAACTTCAGTCACTCCGGGCTTGTCCAGGTTTTCAAACACAGCTTCCTGCTTGTCTGCTCGAACTTCTATAAGATTGCGCTTATAGTTAACAGTGATATCCCTCTCCTTTATTATTTCAAGCAATGCATCAGCATACTTCTTAACACCAAAAATGACACCAAGTGAAGTGTTGAACATTATGTTTGCTTTGGAGCGTTTTCCTGTCTGCGGAGAGATCAAATTAGCCTTTTCTATTAAGAAACTGAGACAAGCTAGCAGAGACAAAAGAATTGTGCTGCACTACCGAAGAGCGGATAGAACTATTAATATGGTTCAATTATTAATGAAGTAATAACGTTAAAACTCTTAGATACAGCTGTTTCACACCATGTTAGAAGCTAGACAAGATAATCTTTGCCTTGTCTGAGTGAAGTACTGAACACCCCCCCCCTCCAAATTGCTATGAGAGGAGGTGGCTGCAATTCACTGAGGAACTGCTGTATGCAGGGTCAGCATGTGTAGCAGCTTAGCACTATGGAGCTTTCTGAAATCTCCACTTCTATGCATTATTCAGATGCTCTCCAAGTAGATAGCTCAGGAAACTTAAAACACATCTGAAGCTCCACACCTGCACTTGAAGCTGCCTTCTATCTACACTAAGCTTGCTCTGACAGCGTGGCTAAGACTCCTCGTGATGCAGAGACAGCGCACCATGAGGAGCAAGCAAAGCCGTTTTTCAGACCAGCAGAAACACAAACGGCAACAGGTATTAAGGTACTAAGAATTACTTGATTCCAGCCAGCGTTTAGTGCACCAAATAAGTTACAAGTGAGGCTGAGAACAGTTTTATCTGTAGCTCACCAGAAGTAGGGTGAACAGTTCTTTGCTTACGGATTCAGAATTCTAGAAGCTTCTCCAGTATTAAAATATATGCGAAATATTTATGTGTGGTTCAGTTTCCTGCATTTATTATACCTTAGTAATAGAAAAAGCAACTCAGTCATTTTAAAAATCCTGTGTCACATTCCACTTGTGTGTTTTTTCTTTGTTTTAAAAACAATATGAACCCCTTTGAACAAGCCTTGATTTCAACTGTGGGAACAAGCACTGGCAGAAACAGTAAAATACTTACTTTCCTCCAGTAGGCCTCTGATAAATACATGATCTTCTGAGGAGCCCCTGCACACTTCACTGGAGTGTTTGGAAAAGTGAAGATAGCATTTCCCTCCTTGAAATCTTGTACAGCTTTCCATGTTTTCTCTACTGTATGCACTGAATAATTGGAACCTATTTTAGGGTGATGAAAACCTTCAGGCAAGCCTTTGATCTAAGAAAATGAAATTATGGTTGCAGAATTTTGTCATCATCATCAAGTATTAAGCGCAGGCTTAAGAAATAGCTATTTAAGAAGCCTCTAGCAAAAAGAAAGCCCATATGTACTTGCTAGTTGGCATTTTTGAAAAGAGGCCTAGCAATCAAACAGGTATTTCCATTAGAATTTAGTAGATGATTTAGTAGATTTAACATTTACTGAAATCAAACTGATCTGCAATATCTGTGGCACAGAGCTCAGTGCAAACCCAGACCCATTTTTCTGTAGACCACTGCATGAACTTCAAAGTAAGAATATACAAAGTCACTGCCAAATCATTGTAAGTAAAAATCATGTGTACAAAAAGAAAAAGGCACTATGAAAATTTATCAGCTGAACAAAACCTTTCTGTATTCAGCTGCAGATACCTGTATTTCCTAGGATTATTTTCTTTAAACTGTCTCCATTAGTTATTTCCCTACTACTCCTACTACACTGGAGCATCTGCTTGTTGGAAAGGGAGTTGTCCCCATTTCAAAATAATGGATTGTGGAAATTCTATGAGACAGAGTCATGTTACATGCACTGCAGTGTGTTTGGGAAGTTACAGTCTACCCCAGGAAGTATGCTGTCGGCGAAGACAAGGAAGAGAAACCATCTCTCTTTTTACGCTGGCCACTTTCATTTTAAAGCCACATAAATCTGTTACTGTGAATTTTATTCACAACAAACTAATGGAGATTACTTCTACTGCTGAATACTGGATGTAATTTTATCAGGCTGTACTCAAGAGATACCTGTGAAGACTGAGAGGGTCATTGAACACAATGCAACTCCTTACTCCACTGACCTAATCACCAGATAAATTCTAGGTCACCACACCTGATTAACTAAGACTAGCTCTTGCTTTACATATGCCTTGGGAGCTTTTCAAAGAGATAATCAAGTATATTATCAACACTACATCATATTCAGGTCAGGTTAAAACCACGAGAGTTAAATCACTCAAACATCTTGCCTTTGTGTTTTCCTCTGCCTACCTACGTCCATGGTCATTCTTGTGCTATACAATGGCATTAACATTTTCCTGAGTGCCACTGCATAAAGTATACAGGAAATCTAATAGATAGGAAGGGCCCAAGGGCCTATTTAATCACAAGCACAATAACTGAGCCAGTTCCTTTTAAAGTGTATCCTTTAAGAAAGATGAGGGTGAGTGAAGTTAATTCTGTGGGACAGATTTTACTCACTGCTATGGGTTTCTCACTCCAGCTGACATTCTAGATGCTTCGGACTACAGTCAGCATACTCATTATTACAGGCTGCCTTTAAGTTCTAGATTGAACTTGCTGTCCTGTCTGCGGTATTGCTAGAGATGCAACAAAGCTGTCTTAAAAGACCTTTGGAAGGGCAATTCAGGTTATTAGAGAGACATCTGTGGAAGGAATAAAGTCATTAGGCTGTTTCCTGGCTCTCTAATTCATGTTAGCGTTCACTATCTTGCAGTAAAAAAAAGTGTATTGAAAAGCCATTTACTTTAGTGAATCATAAGGGTATGTATGCCATTAAAACTAGGAAAAACATGACTGTAAAACAAATACCTTTTCGTAATGCAGACTAATCCCAAGGGCAATTATCAGATACTTGTAAGATATCTAGGGGAAAGAAATAAAAAAACCAACAAAAACCCAAAACACATCTTAGACAAAGAAACAAAAGTACCTCAAATCAAGGAGCAAAACCAAGGAGCATTAGTAACATAAATGTTAAGCTCTACAACTATTTTTATAGTTAAAATGCTAACTGCATGATGAGTTACAGAGCCTATGCTATACATAAAACCAAGTGTTTGGAGCAAATTTTCTATGTTTTGTGTTCAGCTCACTATAGACAGGGAAGGACTCACAATAACGATATTTTAAGTTGATTCTAACACAGTTATCTACCAATTTTTTTTTATTTTTAAGAAACAGATTTCAGCACTAAGTACTTCTCACAGCACTAAGTGGAATTTCCTGGCCTCCTAGATGCTAGGGGAAGGCCTTACTCAATAGGCAGTTCCAAGGGGATCTGCAGGAGGTGGACAGACAGCTCATGACACAGGATGAGAGACTAACTTTTTTTTACATTTTACCTTGCTGCCGTTCTCCACATAGACACAGTTCTTATCTGGATCTAATGCTGTAACTCGAGATTTGATCCACTCAACACCTGCAGGCATTATGCTTCCTGTTGGACGCGCAGAAGTTGCTAGCTGCTTTGCACCACCACCAACCAGGGTCCACAGTGGCTGATAGTAATGAGTCTGGAAGAAATGTTCAAATGCACATGTAAGAACAGTTTAAAGGGACTGTAAGGTGAAGGCACGTTACTCCAAATAGGAAGCAATGTGCTTTTCACATTGTATTATACTTAACAAAGGAGGCTGAAGAAAAGACCAAGAGTTTTGCATTACAAAGCTGGAGGGATGTATGCATTTCTAACATGGAGCAACAAATTTAGCATGAAGCCTTTTTAAAGCTGGCTAGCTGGCTTCCTCTCCACAGTTAAAAACGTGGGGCTGGAGAAGGATAAGAATCAGACCAATCTGGTCACGTATGTAACATGCTTATCTTTTCAATGCTTTACAGTAGACAAAGACTCACCTTACTTGGCTCAACAACAGCCACATTTTCTGCCCCTACTTTCCTCTTCATCCGAGCACTCATGGCGATTCCACCAGCACCTCCACCCAACACAAGTACTTCATAGTAATCCTTGGCAGCACACCTGGCTGCCATATGTAAGCCAAAGGAGCTTGCCTTCTGGATTCCTGGTTTCAGCAGCCATACACTAGGACGGAGCCAGGAACAGGAGGACACTACTCCAACTGCTGACATCTTCCAGTAAGCAGGAAGCTACAAGATAAGGAAAGACACCAGTAACAATTACAGAAGATGGAATTTATTTATATGCCTGGATCAGTCTTCACAGCAAAAATTATAATGCTCAACCTTTGTTGCAGCCAAACCACTTATTTGGAAATGGACTGTAATCAACTTGGGGGAGGAAAAAAAGAAAAAAGTTCAATCATTGCCTCTGCGAGGAAACTGAAATTTCATAAAAGCAAATGAATTCTAACAAAGCATAAGAACATTTTCTGGTTATTGTGGCAGGAAAGTGTATCTGATCCTGCATCAGAGGCAACACATCCACCATAACTCCGGCTGTAATATTACAATCCTGAAGATGCGAGTGCCACAAAAAGGAAGAAGATTTTGCTAGGTGTGTAGATCATCAAAACAGTGAATAAAGTAGTTGTGTGAACATACTGAGTGCTGTTCCACTACCTGCAAGGCATCAGGCAAACACACCATTACATTTCTACTTTAATGTTAGGGTGTACCACCATATGCACACATCAGACAGACCTCTCAGGTGTGTGAGCCAAGTTCTGTGGTGCTTTGAGCAGGGGCACATGTATTAGTCTATTCTTGCAAGAGAAGTAGTGAGCCTTAAGCTTGATAAGAAAACAAAGTTCAATGAAACAAGAGTTTACATCTTCCTAAATCTGGGATCCTTGAGTGTACCCAAAATAGCTCTCTATCCATGATGACCTCTTACCTTTTACATCAGTAAAGTAGCTGAAAACAAAGGTCAGAAACTCATACTGCTACAGCAGCACCCTCTCACCTGAAAAGTGAGAGCCAGAACCCTACAAGCATAATTTATTCTGACAACTGTAACACTGGATATGCAATTGTGTTGTCTTGAAGACAGTCAGGGTTATCCCACGTTTCCTTCCCTCTGGTAGGGTAAACAAGAATTTTTTCTGATCTAAATTCACTGGCTACACGCACTATCAGTTTTCAGCTTTTCAATGATAAAACAGGTATAAAGTAATTTTAATACAGTTCCTTAGTGTCAAAAAAGAATGAGTAAGCACTGTAACCTGAAAAGCAACTTATCTCAAGACTTTCCTGTGTTCTGTACCTGCTCCCCTTTGTTTAATTCCTTGAGTCATCAGGCAAGAATTCCAGCTTCTTTACCTGAAACGAGAACTCACTTCTGTTACTCACAGACTGAGTTTGAAAACTAAGCTAGAAACCTCAAATATTTTAAAGAAAATATTCCAAAGTCAGCTCCAAAACTTCTCCACTGTGCTAAAGGTAGTCATGAGGATGCAATTCATTCAGCACCTTCATGTGCTATCTGAACACTTCTCGGCTCTATGTACCCCAAATTCTTTATGAAGTCTCATTACAAATCCCTATGGTACAATTAATTTGGGATAGAAAGGATAAATCTCAGGTGTCCATTGTAAAAACAATTTTAATCATTTTGTTTTACAAGAACTTCTGAAGATGAACATATTCTTCCCAACCCCTCCTCATTCAAAATAAACCTGCCAGCTCTAGAATAAGTTAGTTTCCCTTTGGAAGCCTCTTTATCAGCTTTCTAGAGCAGGCAGTTATTTAAAGATGTGGACAGGCGGCTCGAGCAAGAGAGGAAGTTGTTCTACCCTAGAAATAAGAGCTACCTGACAGAGATACGTCCTGCTTTCTCCAAGTCAGAGAGATGAACTGTGAGGAGCAAGTTTTGCAACTTCCATTTGTGAGACAGTTTTAAGAACATCCTGTTTCTGGAAGCTCATGAATGCAGGATTTTGCTTCCGGTTTTTTTAACACAGGCTCGGAGCCTGCTGGCTCCCAACACACAGCACATCCAGACCAAGAAAACAAGACTCCATTTTTGTAATGGAAACTAAGGAATAATTATCCTCCCTGACCAAATATATTTCGGTCAGAATAAGCAAGTAAGTAAGCATGCTTATAAGCACATACAAGATGTACCTTAACTAAGAGCAGTCCAATTGATCAGAATACAGTATTACATTGCTTCTAAGTTGTTTCAGAGTATACAGAAACAAACGGAAGTGTCATTTGTAGACAGCTATTTAAAAAAACCCAGCAAAATCCTTCATATTAAACTCCTAAGCTAGACAGCAGCTGTATGATCAAGTCAGACAGCAATGCATCAACCCTCCACTTTGAACACTAGAGATACGGGAACAGAACAAAAATTAAGGTAAAGGGGAAAATATGTAGTTAGCCTACTGAACTGAGCTGAAATTTTAAGCTTGTACAAAACAATTTAACACAGAGCACACAGTCATCATCCTTTAAATTATGCACAACAAATGTGACAATTGTTATTAGCCTCACAAAGCATGAAATCACATACCTAACAGAGATCCATACAGAAGTCTTAGAGCACTGCCTAGAAAGGTAAAGCCTACAGTACACTTCTCTGCCTCAGTGAGGGCTTTGCTTAGCCTGAATTCTGCCATTTAAAACTAGGTCTGTCACCGGGTCAAGTCTGGTTTACAAATGCTTTCAAGTCACAGTGGTTTATTACAGCATCAGCAGCTTGTGTAATGCTACTGCAGCACAACTCACCTCACACCACATAAAAACCAGGGTGATATGACTCACAGTAAATGCACAAAAAATGTCATCTTTACCAGGCCAGGCAGCACGTCAAAGCTTTCCCCCATCTCCCTTCTTTAAAAACAACTTTTTTTTTGTTTCTTTAAAAATCACACTTAGCTTGCAGGTAGTCGGTGACTGTCACATCTCTATTCATAAATTCCTTTTCCTCCAAGGCTATTTGTTTGCAGGCTTTTACAATAAGTCTGCTTAATACTGAAGAAAGTGCACTTAAAAAAAATCAGTTAAGACTGACACAGAGAGCTCAGTATTATTTAGTGTTTGAATGTCACTGAGCCGGTTAAGGTAGCACAAACATAAAAATAGTGACCTTTCAGTTAAAAAAAAAGAAACAAAAAAGAGAAAACACTGTTTTCCAGTGTTACCAGCTTATATCCCTTTAAGAGATGGAGAAAAAAAATGGGAACTACCTTCATTAAGCTGTTCTTAAAAATGAATTAATGACATTTCTACAATCATCACAGAGGAAATTAATTGTTTACCAACTTCTTTTAAGCTTTCCTTTAAAGAGCCTTGCTGAAAAATAGGCTTGTTAGATACTGCATTACAGTTCCGTGTTTTTGTGTACTTCAACCAATTCCAATTCCTACCAAAGAAAACAGCATATTCAACGGAAAGGGGTAAGTGTTCCTCATCCAGCTCATAAACAAACTCAAAGTGTAAAGGTTACCTTTGGCTACAGCTCTCTGTGTATTAACAACCACAAGTAAAAAACATCTATACAATAAAGACAGGAACAAGTCAGAAATACGCTGCTGACAAATCACAAAAGAAGCGGTTCATTACAAGCACCAAAATTCCATCTCTTCTCGCATGCACTCACTATGTCCACTAGCTGACCTAACACAGAAGGCACTCTGTCACGCCTCATCTTGCAGTGTTACCTACAGACGAGGTATCACAGAACATCCTCAGATCCAAGGGATACAAGCAGGACGCCACGTGTTTCAGGCCATTCTCTTGCCAGGTCTATAAATTCATATCCAGCAAATATCCTTGAGAAGCACAAGTTCCAGTGCCTGAACAAACATTTAACTGAAGCACACCACTTCATGTATCTATCGTATGCTCAAGTTCCAAGACTGACTACTTCACTGAGCCAGTTTATGAACGCAGGGAGTTAGAACAAAGTTACCGAAGTCTTACTAACAAGAATAAAGATCACGACAACTATGCTCTGAACGGCCGGCCGCAGACAAGCTTCAACAGCCCATCATGCACGAACACTCGGCAGCCCCAGCGCGCTAGGGGCAGGCAGCAGTTTTCTGCCCGCTCCGAAGCCCCGCACTCGTTTCACACAGCGCTCGCAACCGCCAGCAGCCCCCGAGCTCATCGCAGGTAGCGCGCCCGGGGCTTCCTGCCGCTGCGGCCGCGCCCGCGTCGGACATCCCGAGGCGCGGCGAGCGCAGCCCCGGCGGGAGCTGCCTTTCGCCGGATCAGGCCCTACACCCACAGTAAGGTCCCGCACAGCGCAGCGCCCGCTGCTGCGGGGGACGCAAGAGCCGAGAACGGCGACAGGACTCCGCTCCCCCGCGACCCGCCGCGCCGGGCCCGCGGGAGCTCCGCAGCCGGAGCGCTCTCCCGGCCGCTGCTGGCGGCGCGGAGCCGAGGCCGGCAGTCAGCCCCGCGGGAACGGCACAGCGCCCTCCCGTCCCGCGGGCGACGGCCACCGCCCTCTTCGTCCCGCTGGCCGGCCCCGAGCTGCGGCCCTGCGGTGGGCGCACCCGCACTTGCCTGCCCGCTGCGCCGGCCGCCGAGCAGGAGAGCGGAGATAAGCAGAGCGCCGCCCCCCTGGCGCGCGATATAAGCGGCGGGTCCTGCCAGCGGGAGCGGAGGGGCGGAACCGGGCGGCGGCAGGTGCCGCCCGGCCGGCCGGCGGGCAAAGGGCAGGGCCCGGCGGGGCCTGGCAGCCGTGCCGCTCACGCTGGGGTACCTCACCTCCCGTTACCGCCCCGCAGCGAAAGCTGACGCATTTCAGCACCGCAGCAACCTTGCCTGTGGGCTCGCGTTAGTGTTTTTTCTTTTCCCTGAACGTCCTTCCATCTCAAACCCAACTGCTATTCCAGCTTGCTATCTCAAACATCAGTCTGGACTCCCACCGCATTAAAATACATGAACTACTAAGAAAGAAAAGTAAGTCTAACTATTAGAATCCTAAGCTGAAATCAGGATGTAACTTACCTGGATGCACATAGAAAGGAGCCCTTCAGTTGAGTACAAGCAGAGAGCAGGGCTGCAACCTCTTGCATCTGTTCACCCAACTGTAGCCCACTGTTGAGCCAAGCTTTAAAATGTTTCCCCTGAAAACTTTACTGGGCCTTTGATTTATGGCATGGTGACAGTGTGAAGTAGGAACAGCTGTTAATCCACTAAGTCATGTTCATCATGGCAAAAAAAAAAAAGTCATGTGAAGATTAGTGCTGAGAGTAACACAGAATTACTTGTGCCAACTTGTTTGCACCAAATGACCAACAGATCCACTCCACGTGTCAGGCCACTTCCTTCTCAGGCTCAACCTTCCCCTCTTGGCACAAAGTGCCTGCACAGGTACAACTGCTCAACAGATACACAGCCGAGTGTGGACAGCTATATAGAATGGGGGAAAGATGTTGAGTCAAACAGTAAGATACCACAAGGCTGTTCCCCTGTCTGTACAAAACTTACGATGCAGAAGGGAACTAGACATTCTGGAGGGTGCCCACTTGAAGAGCAGTTTCCTTGTCAGGCCCTGGCACATCCTGTCAAGTTGCATCACACCTGGCATTTCCTAACAAGAACGGTTTCTGTGTCCCAGCTCCGCAGCTGCCATTACTTCAACAGAAGTGTGTTGCTGCTCCTCATGGACAGCCAGTCATGAACGGGCCAGTACTCTCAGCCTGCTTGTGGTCTGTATTACTTTGAGCTCCAATTTGTAGAAAAGAAGTGGCGGTTGCTTTTCTCTGCTTACAGCTGAAGGCCAAGAATCATAAAGCCAAGCCTGACAATTTACTCTTATCACAGACATTCCCTTCCCTGCCAGGTACTGAGGTTGCTGGAGATGAGCCCACAGCACTGAATTACAATGATTCACATTGCCTATTTGTAAAAACCTGCACTCATTCCCTGTCAGTGGCTACCATAAAGCCCAAGAAACCGATTTAGCCAAAAGATATCATTAATTTTGACAGGAGACAAATCACCCTCTGAGGTACTTCTCAGTATTTAGTAGTTCCATACATGTATGTGAGGTTTCAGTAACTCTTCCCACAGATACTTAGAAATAGCTACACCAGGCTAAAATGTGTAAACATCATAAAAGTAAGAAAGCCAAAGGTCAAAAGGCTGCCGAAACAAATTTCCCCCCCCGCCCCATTGCTTGCATAAGGCTTGGCATATCCAATACTAGTTCCACAGAAGATTCATACAGCATTATTCTACATGAAAACACTGCCACAGAAATAAACCCTCCCTCTCAGTCTAATGCTGTCTCATTTCTCATTTCTGAGTGCCCCTGAAACCAAAATCCTAACACATGTGCTGTTGTACATTTTGAAATGACCTTTAACTCTAATCCTAAATCTGGACAGCTGACACTTGACACATGAACATTACCAGGTTAACTAAAAGCAGCAATCCAAAAAATTAATCACTCCTGGGAAGCCTGGAGCATCCACCTCCTGGCACATTAAATACTGACCCTTCCACAGGGCATCACCTACCTATATGTCTGCCTAGGCTTAGGTTGCAAGTTCTCCAGAATGGGGATTATTCTTCCCTGAAAGCGCCTACCTCATAGTAATCACAATTTCGAATGAATTCTAGTAACACTGGGTGATGCAGAAGGAAAGCAGGAATTGCCTCATATCATCTTTGGTATTTTTTCTTGGGAGATATTCTTCCTCTGGCATACCTCTAAATAACAGCATCTGTAAGGCCAACAAAAAGAAGCAGAAGTAAAATAAAAAAAACCCAGCAGAAGTAAACCAGAACAAAAAATACATTCCCATACATGATGTATCAACATGACTTTTACTGTTTTAAAGACTGGAAAACCAGCAACTTCAGCTGAGCACTGAAGAGGCAGGAACACTGAAAAGGTTCTACATCAGATAGTGGGGTAGAAAAGAGTTCATATTCATTGTTCTGTTCTCACTCTGGCAGGTCGCATTTAATATAGAGGGATATCACTTTTTATCTGAATCCCAGGTGACAGAAGACCTGCTCATCAAGGCAATGAACTCTATCACTGGTTTCCAGATAGTGTTTTGCTGACCGGCATATGTACCGATGGTCCTGCTTTCACAGCAGTGCTGGGATGTATTTTCATTGCAATATATCAAACAAAATAGATTAGCTTTATCTTTTGTCTTGCATCTCAACATGAATAACAGTGCAAAATTAATTACTTCTGCGAATGACTTCTTTAGAGACTATTGCATTTGCATATGTACACATTTTGAAATGACTCTTTATCAAGCTTTAAATTATTTGCTTCATTAAGTTGCAAGTTTGTAAAAGCTGAATACATTTGTTGCAACTGTTCTGGTTGCCAAACAGGGTGTTGTTCCATTTCTTCTCCTAAACCCCATGACTTGACACCATGGAAATGAACAGATAGATAGGTGTAAAAGAGAAGAAAATACTGAGTTATCAGGCAGTGCTAACATCTGTATTTTAAAGCTACACATGTCATGAATAACACTTAAATCATGGACTTAAGTCATAACCCTCTGGGACCATGGTTGACAACAGCTCCTGCCTGGCAGACAGTGGTCAAAATTTTCACACCAGCACTGTTGTGACACCGTCAGGTAGAAAGAATAAAGCTGTTTTTCCCAGCTCTAATTTTAGTTCTATCAGCTACAGAGAGAACATTTGAGAAAACTACGTTTGTCAGATCATAAGAGTTCTTGGCTGCGCTGCTATCAAAAGGTCTGTTTTGAAGACACACAGTGGGGGTGGTGGGGATGTGACTGTCTAGTTTTGGTGCCTGTTTTTCTACAAATCACTCTGTCAAAGACTGAGAACAGTAAAATAAGAAGTGTACTTTAAATTACTGGAAAGCAGCAATATTTGTGCCAAACCAAACTGTTTATTTCAATTTAAGCTTACACTTTGATTTAAAAATTAATAATCTTTCTACCTTACACACTGTTTTGCCTCACATGAATAGCTATACTGAATAATTCTTACAGATTTACATCACTAACTCCAAGACCTGCAAAGTTTTTACCAGTAATTTAGTTATAGTCATACAATTACTCCAAGAAAGATCCAATAACTTAATAGAATTAATGAGGGTTAAAACAAAAAAAATGACACCTGCAAGGTGAGGCATTAAAGCATCAAGGTGAGAATTAAGAAGAGGCAGCAGTGCTGCAAACCGAGCAGCAGGTGGCAGAAAGCGTCTCCTGAATGGTAATTCAGAATAAATCGGCCAGAGAACTCAACTGCTGGAATCCCAACAGAACAGCTACAGAAATAACCTCTACTTTATTATGTATGCTATTATCACTTAGGTCACACAAATAAAACCAAATAAAGTCTTCAGCAGCCTTTTTCCAAAAGGAAACAAGTGTTTGGTTTATGAACATGGCAAAGCTACCACGATTAGTGAAAAACCCAGATTTCACTGGATTAAAAATTGGCTCATATAAAGCTGTAAGGCTGTAGGTAGGGTAACCCAAATTAAGCATCCAGGTTAAGAATAAGAAAGATAAGAGCACAGGAAACCAAGATTCCTCAGTTAGAAACAGTAATTCCTAAATTTGTAGAATCTTACAAAATAAAAATTCAAAGAGTTACCACACAGTTAAGTGTCTTTCTTTTACTGCCATGACTTGACAGCTTCAAAACAAATGACTACATTGGCTATGAAAGAGTACAAAAAGAGACTGTTCTAAAACTTGTTTTATCTGTTTAAAAAGATGCAGCTTACCTGTGCTTCCTCATGTGCATAGAATAAAGAGTCAGTAAGATAATGTCTAAGACTACTACACTGATCTCCTAGGTAAGTAGTTTTATTGTAAAATCAAACAAGACTAAATGTATACACAGTAACAGGAAGACTAAATGTATACTCACTTTAGCTGTGCATATTAATGCTGGCATATAATTTTAGATTATTATTGTTAAATTAATCCAATGCTGCGTTTTATGCATCATGACATGAGTATTCAGAAGAACAACATCATATGAAGATAATAAATTGCAGATTTGACTGAAATAATTTAAGAGCTCATTAATGAAAAAAAAAAGAAGTTATGTGAACTGACCAACCACCGCCCGCCCACATATATATATTAACTTCCCCCTTTATTACAAAAAGGTTATTTAGTAAAATTACTTATTCGTACAGAAAAGAGATTTTACCACAATGTGAAAAATTACTACAATTTTACGTATGTTATTCCTTGGGCAAGCACTGCCACCTTTTATTCCTTTGATCAGAAATTATTTCAAAGAAAAGCTGAAATATGCAATTGCAAAGCCATCAATTTCTGTGCTTAAAATTTTGTTTTCAGTAAATGTAGCCACAATTTTTGAAACAAAACAAAAACCCCACAGTTCTTCACAAAAAGAGACCTCCACTTGGAACACTACACTGGGTTCTAGATGAGGGAACACAAAACAAATACCACAAAAATTTAATCCCAATTTGGATACTGAGGCATCTAATTTCATGTTATGTGTTAATAGGAACTGTTTAAATTCCCAGAATCTAGTTTTGACATTACATTACAAAATAAAATATTGAAATAACATTTAGTTATGTACATTCCGCTCCACAGAGGGACTGTGGAAATTCTTCACATTTCTCTTAGAAATACAAATCACAGCACACATCAACAATCCACTGGCAATGAACAGACAGCAGTCAACTTAAAGGAAAAGTACCTGTGAAAAATTTTAATCTATTACTGCTCCTGTAACAGCATTTCAGTGTCTCTTCAGACTATTTCAAGCAGTTTTTTTTCCTTGCTCCAAAACATTATCCCAGTTTACCTTGCATGTTGGATGATTACTCATTAAAGTATGCCTTTCACAGAAAAAGATGACAAGAACAGGAAATAAGTTCAGAAAATAGCAATATGGAAGAGTGTAAGCAGGTGCACACTGTGTAGAAAAGTGAAAATTGACTGAGCCCCTCTGATACCTCACCATAGAGATCTTATGGAAAAGCTTACATAGATTACCCTTCATCTTACTTCAAAACACACCAATTATACAGTACTGCTTAAAAAATAACGCAGATATGAAATAAGCAGTTTCCTAGACTGTGGGAACCAATAGTTCAAGCTCTTTCACCAGTCTAGACAACATATATTTTCATTTGAATGGGAGTTCATACCAACTGCTGCAAGAGAGCAATTACATTCAGAGAAAAGGCTATCAGCCTCTATTCCACATGTATCACCAGTACACACTAATTGCCAACTTGGGCAAGGACAGTGTAACAGAAATTCTCTTACACAGCCCTGAAGCGCAAGTGAACCACTGGTTAAGGGAAAAAAACAAATGCAGTAGTTTTTCCTATGGGTAACTGAAACTCACGTGAAGCAGATATTGTTTCATTTTGGTTGTGTTTTATTTTGTCACACAGAATGAAGAAACTACACCTTCTAATCTTCCATCAATCTGCATGGACCACATAGTCATCCTGTTGGACCACTACAGAAGTAACAGGTCCCTGGTTTGACTCCAATGGTTGTGGAAGCACAAATTCATTCATCTTTACATTGTGCACAAATCAGTTTTGAGACCTTTAGTGGTCTGCTTCCCCCCCACACCAATTCAGCTGAGAATTTACGTAAAGCAAAAAAAAGAGAAAGACTGCTGCAATAAAGTGAGCTTTAAGGCAAATACACTGGAACTTTCTTCAGTTCATTAGACATAGACCAAACTGAGACTGCAGAGAGTCAGCACTTAAGAACCCAAAGAGATCTCAACTGTGAAATGGGTGGCCACTGAAGTCTGGTGATGAGAACTGAACTTTAACTGGTACTGTGTTGTGGGTATGTGCCAGTCACCAAGAGTGTCCCAGAATTCTAAACACAAGAATAACAGATGAATAAAACTGATAGGTATTTAGAACTGTGAAGCCCAAGTTCCCCTATATACATACAGACATACAAAATTTAACTTACATTATATATCAAACTGCATAACATTACAAAAGAAGGCAACTTGAATGGCTGAAATGAAAAAATCTGAATGTTACCCACCCTGTTATTACTATTCTGGACTTTATAATACTAGAGAGTAGATTGTTGCTAGTAACAGCTATAGCCCCATTTGAGGGACATCTGCCTTAATTCCAGAAAATCCAGAAGCTATTAATTCAGACAGATTGTTGCATGCTCTGTTTTCAAGTCCTCCTAGCAGGTTTTGCTGTTAATTGCTTCTCTCTTTCAAGTTCCTTCTCACGCTGCTGCTCTCGTTCTAGTTCTTCCTTCTGCCTCTTTTGTTGCAGCTTCAGTGCTCTTTTCTAAACAGAAAAGACAAGAAAATAATATAGCCGTAATAATAATTTATAGCTGTATATAAGTTGGAGCCACAAACAAAAGCCCTCCCATCCTCTTAACATTATCTTTTCCAATCCACGCTGCTTATGATTGAATGCTGCATAAACTTGATTTTTTCTTCCTCCCTCCCACTTCTACCTTACTGTTCAAGAATGGCAAATCTGTGACCTACAGAGAGACAACACAAACTGGATTCCCTTCACTCTAACTGGAAGTCATCCTTTGCATACACCAGACAAGGAGCATATCATGCAATTTATTGCCTCCCAGAGAAAATCCTTTTGCTGAACATACCAAAGGACTAATCTTGCCATAATGTAACCAGAAACTGCCTATACAGCATGAAGTCAGTGAACTTAAGTCACTGTTAATATTACATTAAATAGGAAAAATTCTTACACTTATGACAATCTAGTTTTCATTAAAGAGGCACAGAAACTGAAACAATGAAGAGAACTAGTTGGAATAGAGTGGATTAAGCAAGAGAACAAAGCATGATACTATCTGAACATGACAATGCTCAGATTCACTGCTCAAGCACAGGTAGGAGTAAATGAAAGCTTAGAAACATACATGGCTTAGCACCACTGAAAAATTCCACTTCAGATGATTGAGGATTCTACTTTAATCAGAACTTTCAGTGTGCATCCAAAAATCAAAGCTGGGAGTCAATAATACATAAGTAAATAGATATCTACATTGCAAAGTAAAAATATTTATCCCACTCACTTTTAACTTTGTTGTCTTTTCATGGAGCATCATCATTTCATTTCTAATATTCACCAACTTGTTGTGATAGTGTTTAGCTTCTGAAAACTTAAAAAAACCCCATAACCGTTAAAGCAGCAACTATCAAGTTGGAATAGTTGTTTTACAAAGCTACATAGCAAAACATCAATCAAAAACAGTGATTACCAGAACATTTTGATAATGGATTAAACATGTTAAAGTTTATATATAGTTTACATATTACACGTATTATAGAAAACTGCCATATCGCAACAGGTATACCCAGTAATCTACTGGATTAAGACTTGTCAACAGAATAAAAATATTACCATTTTATGCACCATATATTAAGTGTTTCATGCCCCTTTCCTGTTAGTCTGGAAAGGTGCACAGAGCTCTTACAGGAGCCTCAGTTCTACTGAAAAAAAGCATACCTCTGCTTTGGCTACTAGTTTTGGACAACAGGACTTACTACCACTGGCTGCTTTTTCTTCCCACTACCCTTCCTATTTAAAGGGAACGTGCTGGTTCTGTACCCTCTCCAGCAACAATTTATCCCGAATACCTGAACTGGTTTGTTCTCTTCCTGCAGGTCATTAAGAAGAAGGAAAATACGTAAGTCGCTATTAATGCTTCAGCAATAAAATCTACACTAATAGAGATTTAAGAAAGCATTAATAACACTTACCAAAGCATCGATTTCAAGAATGGAGTTACACTCTTTGAACTTTGAAATCTCCTGCTCTAATGTTTCTAACAATACCACTTGGTTCTGTCTGAAACAAAGAAAAGATGCATAAAACCAAACTAAAGCAGCACATACTCTTTTTCAACCACCCCTTTAAATACATACAACTTTTGATCGTAACAATATAAATACTTGTTTCCCAATATCAGATCCCTCTTATGCATTGCTAGACAATTTCAATAGACATGAATAAGTGGTCCTAGAAAAATCCCAGCTGAGTACACACAAATTCACCTGGCATTGTACAGCACGGATATCCAAAATAGATATCCCAAAAGCCTGACCAGGCACTCTGCAGGCTGCAGTAAGTAAACACCCTTGGCTGAATGAAGGGAAGAACAATTAGCTCCTGACTTCCCACTCAGATGCTCCTGCATCATGTTGCAGAACTAAGTTATTTAATCCTTGGTGCCTATTGAGGATCCCTCACCCCACATAAATCAGCTAAAGTCTTTCCAGACACAGGCTATCTCTGGCAGCCGCATAACCCCATCATGCATTGTGAAACCCAAATCAATGTACCCTGCAAAGCCCAAGGTGATAAGTTTAAAGCCCTTTCCAGCATCTCTGCAACCATAGCAGATCCAGCCCGCATTTGAAATAGACTATTCTCAGCTACCAGTGAGATGACAATGTACAGAGAACTCTTAACTGCTTAACCCCTAAATTATACTCTCTGAGTGTATCTTTTGCAACACAGTTTAGAAACAGAACAACAAACAATATACCACACTACCAGCTGCCCTGAATATGAACTCCATCTCTGAAAGTAAAATAAATCCAGCTTTCAGCAGACTTTCCTCTACAGGAATGGAGAAGTATTTAAGAAATCTATGTGTCTTCTATTATACCTGGCTTAGGAGCTTTTAGTGTTCTAGCATTACACAAGTTCTGATAGGATACATTGCAGCTTTTACAACTCCAATACTCATGCAAATCACTTAAATATTCAGGATCTATAGTCAGAACACAGAAATACTTCAATAAGCTATATTCCACTTAAGGGTAGCTAGAACATTATACCAAAAAAAACCTGTGACAAGCAAAGTATGCACATGTAACAAGCTGGTTTTACAAATTTGCTCACGTAAGTTCCTGCAGTGCTGATTTTGATCGCTGAAGATCAGGCAGATAATGAGAAAGTAGTCCTTCAGTCAGCTGCTCCACAGCTTTCTCATCTATTAAAGGCAGATCTTCTCCTACCCCTTCATCTGGAGATGCATCACTAGGATCTACGCCAAAGAATAGTGACAGGTCAGCATGCACTTAATGTTTCACCTAAACCAACTGTATTTTCCTGTTTAAAAATTAAAAGCATTTCAACACTGAAGTTATACCTCCTTACGCTTTATCAACTGTGCTTCCTCTTCCCTGCCCTTCTTCATCCCACCCTTGTTCCCAGTCCTATATCATGAACTTCCCAGTGAATAGTTTTCCGTGAACACAAGCAGAAAGAGGGAAATAAGAGTGTTCCAAAGACATATATATAAAAAACTCCTCTAGTCTACAGAGGAAAAAGAGGGCAGTATCACTTGTTTGGCCGTGCATGAAGAATACCTGAATGTTAACACACTGCCACCCTTTGCTTTCAAAGTTAGGGAATAAATAAACCAGGCCTACCGAGAAAAGGTCTTAGCCTGTCACTCAAAACATACGTGGACTTCATTAAACCACCATATTTGCTGAACATTAAAAGTCTGCAAACATTAGATAATAGTTAGTGTAAGTTTCGTATGGGCAAGCTATAGTTGTTATGCGCAGACCTACAGAAGACACAGAACTTCGATTCACAGGCCACACCGCACGGTACAAAACGAGCCAGAGGCTCCGGCACACATTCGGTCTCCGGCGCACCCGGCCCCAGCCTTCTGACGGCGCTCCACGGCGTGCCCCGCTGCCTGCGGCCGCTCAGCTCTGCCCTGGGCCGCCCGCCTGCGACCCCAGCCCCTCCTCCGCCCCCCCGCAACCTCCTCCGCCCGGCGCAGCCCAGCCGCCTCTCACGTACCCAGCGAGCGCACAAAGGTGCCCGCGGCCGCCAACACCTTCTCCTCAGGCCGCTTTGCGACGCTCATCGCTGCCGCACCCTCCCTCAAATCAGGAGACCGAGCAGAGGCGGTGGCGCAGAGACCCGCGGGGCTCTAACCGCCCTCACCGAGTAGAACGGACCCGCGCCAGCCTCCTCACTGCCCGACGCCGCACCGCCCGGAACCTCACCATAGCGCTTCCTCAGCGCGCAACTGACCAGAGAGGCCGGATGCGGAAATGAAGCTCGACCGACGCTCGAAGCCCCGGTCGGGGGGCGGGCGCTGTCTCGACGAGCCGGGCGGAGCTGCCGGTGTCACACACAGAGCTGCCCCCGCGCGATGAGTGTGGGGCAGCCGAGGGGAAGCGCCAAAGGGACAAGTTGGGCTCTTGGCGCAGAGCCGTGCCGGCGGTGGTGGTGCAGCGGACCGAGGCGAGGGGAGCCGGAGGGGGCCTGCAGCGGCCGGTGGAGTCACAGTGCTGGGGAGTAACTGTTCCCGGGCGGTTCGCACAGAGCAAGAAGGCGAGTGCCAAGGAAAAAAGCCCAACTAACCCTGCTGCAGGGCAGCCCGTCCTGGGGACATGCTGTCTCCTGCTCTTCACGCATCTGTGTTCTGTTCTCCAGTAGTCACGCAGATTGTTCACTACTTACAGCTTTTGTTCCTTAGCAAAAAGGAATCTGAGCTAGTTTTTGTGTATGTACCTGTCTCTGCATCTACCCCCGCAGTCTGTAAGAGTAATAACTTTGTGTACTTTATTATTGATAAAAACCACTTTCTGGTATAGCAGGATTTATATATTTTTCTCTATCATTTATAAAGGTCTTTCAGGAAAGCCAGGCACAGCTATGTAAAGAAACCAGTGAAGGCACCACTCACAAAGTGTTTGAATGCATTATTTCCATAAATGCCCAAATCTTCAAGATTAAATGAAATTCAGGTAGTCCCACTAGTGCTTTTCCAAAACAGGCAAAAAAATGGACTTGGAGATGATCTATCATCCTTAAAATTGACACTTTTAACATGATCATTGCAAATTCATTTATATTTTTCTTCACATGTATATCCTACTTAATTACTGATCACAGTTATGTCACTATTTTGTCATCAGATTAAAACCTGACCTGGTTTTCTTTCTTTTTTGGCTTTTGCTTTAAAAAAGCAGCATCAAAGGCCTGGTCTGAAGCTGGACTGCAATAACAGGGACTTGTCAACTAACTCAGACTCAAATCAAATTTTCAATTACAACTGGTTAGCAATGGGAAAACCAGAAAAGTTTTGGAAAGTTTCACTGGGAAAGACTTCTCATCTTCCAGATGGAATTTCTAGTAAGAACCAGTGAGATAATCACTCTGAAATAGTCTCATTTGAGCTGTGGGAGTTTCAGATTTGTGCTCCTGCTGTGCCTGTTCCAGGCCCTCCCACATCTTGCAGAAATAGACTAAGGATTGGAATATAAAATTGGCATCTGTTTTTCTAGATAAGTTAAAATTTAACTAGTTATCAACTCAAATGCTCCAAAAAGAGATTGATAGAAAGCCTGTCTTGTTCCTTTTCCTCTGCAAAATGTTCTCTGTTTCACAGTAACTATTTCCCAAGTGCATTCCCAAGTTCATTATCTTGTGAAGGATTAGGTAAGGTTTTATTCTAAGACAAAAAGATGTTTGAAAAGGAAGTTAAGTGAACCCTATAATATGGAACACAAATATCTGGTCAAACTAACAAAAAGCAGTTACCTGTTGGTCTCAATACTTAATTTCAAGGAGTTCTACAAAATCAGTACTAACATTACCATTGCTATCTAAAAGTAAGTTACCATGCAACAACAAACTCCATAACCCATGGAGCTATACAATGAAAAAGCTTTAATTAATTAATAAGAAAGAAAACCATGCTGAGGACATCTCTGTATAATGCGCTGAAGGGATTTATAGTCCCTACGCAGCAACAGAGCTACCCCAAGGAGACTGAAGAACCCAGACTCTTCAGCTGACAGCTCTTCTACCCACCTATGGGCAGAATGTGAGGAAATGGACAAGCTGTTACAAAAGGCACTGCTCAGTAGAGGTTCATCTTGACAACGCATGACTTGGTTCTTGACAATGCTTCAGAAAAATCTGGTTTTAGTTATTCAGTAAAAGGCAGGCTGTCAAACCTTTGTTTGCTGGTTTAGGGTATTAAGCCCCCCAACATGCTGCCCTTCTTCAGTGTGAGAAGTTTCTGATCCTGCAGAAGCAGCAGTATGATGGCACATAAGCCTATTGTGCCACCCTGTAATGAGTTTTACAAGCAGTAGTTTTGCAAGCTCCTGCTGGCTGGTTGCCTATGCATGTGCATCCTCTTGCACTTGTGTTAGTACAAGTGGTGAAATGCAGAGTTAAACCACCCAGCAGTGCAAACAAAACCATTAAGAATGGCTGAACTGGAACACAGTTGGAGTGCTTCTCTCCCTGGGCAGCAAGGCCAGCTGCACAGGGCCCAGCCTCACTGCTCAGGCTGACTCCCACGCTGCTCGCTGCCCCCTTGGCTGCCATATGGATGCCTATGCAAGTTGTGATCACGGAAGCCATCTCAGTCACACATACAAATATATCCCAAACCCCTCCAATGTGCATTTTTAAAATTCTGCCCCATTTCAGGGACACAGTTCATCGTCTGGCCCCAAAACAATTGTGCTGGCAACCTTGCTGGGGGAATTATGAGGTAGGCAAAAAGGCCAGGCATGGCACCTTTATCCAACCTGAGGAAGAACTTGGGATTACATGCTCAGGAAAGCTGCCACCTTTTAAAGCGGCAAGGGAGCTCAGGCAAAATGCAATACTGCTTATTTGTGGACTTCTTTATGGAGAACAACACTAAGTTTACCACACACGACTCCCCTCCTGCAGGGCCTGTTCCAAGAAGGGGCTCACTCCATGTCCTGCAGCACTGCCCCAGTGTGTGCGAGAATCTGCTATCAGCCCTTGACCAGAAAGAGAGTGCCTTTCTCCAAAATCTTGCAGCTCCATACAACTCTCTGGTCTTCACCTGGTAACTTCCCCAACCAGGTCAAAACCCAGGATATGTACTTTGCCTCAGGCAGCCACGATTTTCCAGAAGTATTTATGACTTAGGGAACCCACTGACACAGGAACAGAATTTGGCCATAGGTACAAACTGGCATCAAGTATGTGTAGGCTGGAAATTAGAAGAAAACTTCTGGTATTGAGACCAGCAAAGAAGCGGAATAATCGCTTAAGAGAATTAATAAAGGCAAAAATCTAATTGTTAAGTTAGAGCACGGTTATGAAAGTAATTATATGACAGCAGGGCCTCCGAGGTTTGTTTCTCCCTATGACACGACACTGCCCTTAACTGATGGGAGTTGCTGCAAATAGTATGAAGTGCCGTGCCTTTGACAGGGAGAGAAAGAAGCTACGCTACACAATGCAAACTTGTGACTCTTTTAAAATTTGAATCCGGAGCACGGAACTCTGCAGTTCAGCTTCCAGCGTACATGAAGGCAACTGCTTGCCTACCAACAGATAGTGCTGGGATTTCATGGCTTTTCCAGTTGAAAGTCTGTACCTCGCGTGACATATATCCACCAACACAAGCGCACGCAGGGACGGGAACAGCTTCTTGAGCTACTCTCGGGCTGACTGCCACCGCACCGGGCGACCCCCGCCGCCTCCTCGCTCGGTGCAGGGCGCGGCGAGGCGGCGGCTGCGGGACTCGAACCCGCGGTCATCCCGCTCGGGCGGCGCAGGCGCGGTGCTGGCCGGGGCCGCGGCGGTCCGCGGGCGCTCAGGGGACGCCGACTCCCGCCTGTTGGCCTGGCCTCTCCGCGGGGACAGCGCGGGGGCAGCGCCGGTAGCGGGAGCGCGCAGTGGTTCGGGCGCGGTCCCCCCCCGCAGCGGTGGCCGGAGCGCGACGCTGATGGGTGTGACGCGCGCGGCTGCGGCGCTCCCCCTGCGCCGGCGGGGAGGCGGCCCTGCGCCCTGACCGGGGCTGCGCCGGCTCCGCGCGGCGGGGACACGGGCTCCGCGGAGGGTCCGGGCCTCGGGGGGTGGCAACACCGGCGGTGCCAGGCGCGGAGGCGGTAGGGTGGATCGGTAGCGCCGGTGCGCGCTGCGCAGGGCACAGCACAGCGATGTAGGGGATATGCCCTGACGGGACGGCGAACGGACGGGTGCCGCCTACGAGGGGGAGCAGCGCCAGCGGACCCGCCCGCGGGAGATTCGGCAGCAGCCGGCGAGGCCCCCGGGCTCCGCCGCTATGGCTGGGCCCGGGCTCTGGAGGA
Organism: Psittacus erithacus; assembly: GCA_009867235.2. Classification (NCBI taxonomy): domain Eukaryota; kingdom Metazoa; phylum Chordata; class Aves; order Psittaciformes; family Psittacidae; genus Psittacus; species Psittacus erithacus. The sequence goes on along the minus strand of WYDI02141245.1, from coordinate 62,632 downwards.
GCATCAAGTCCCTGCTGCGGAGGAGCGAGGACCCCTTGTTCCTGAACGACTCCAGTGCCTTTGACTTCTCGGACGAGGCGGGGGACGAGGACTTCCCTCGGTTTAACAAGCTGCGGGTGGTGGTGTCGGACGATGCCTCGGAGGCAGCACCGGAGACGCCGGTGGCCGGGGCGCCCCTGGGCCTGCCCTCCGACGACGAGTCCCTGCTGGAGCGGGCCGGAGCCCGCTCCGGGCGGCCGGCCCCCTGCGGCGGCTGTAGCAGCCGGCGGGAGCGCTCCAGGCAGAGGACGGTGAAGAAGCGGTTGACGCTCGCTGCCCTCCTCTACCTCCTCTTTATGACCGGAGAGCTCGTAGGTGAGTCGGGGGGCTCTGTCAGCCGTCTGTCCGGCCGGTGCCGCGCAGGTTGTCACGCTTCTACGGCCCTGGCTTTCGGTAGTTATTAAGAGAAACTGTCTGTCATGTAGAGAGATCAGAGATTAGCTGCAAGTTCAGAGAGTGAGCAGGAACAAAGTCCACCGTATTTTCCTTGCAAGAAAAGAAAGAGGAATTTGCAGCTTCCCTTATCTGAATATCATCGGTCTTCCAGACGGCATAAATGGGAAGTTTTTGCATGTATAATGGTTTTTTAGTTCTTTGTGTAAGTTTCTCTTGGAAGTTTGCAAGGCGTTACTAGCAAGGGAGAAGCAGCATCTTATTATAGGCATTAAAAAAAAAAAGATGAACAATTTCATCCTCAGTATTAAGTGCTGCCATAAAATCTCGGTGTGTTTGCAACATGACAAATGAGGGAAATAAGTGTGACATTTACCATAATGTCAAAACTAATGCTGGGGGATGGCTTGCCCTTGTTTCTTATAACCAAAAAGCCAAACCCTGAGCTATCGGAGTGGATGCCATGAGAATCCACCCTGCTGACAGCTGCCTGGTGTCCTGCCACGCTTGGGACCTGTGTATGCTCCATCCAGGCATAAATCATATGCGCAAAATCAATTAAACTAATAGGTATTTTAACACTTCCCATTACAACACGGAAGAATACCAAGTAGTTTGATTAAATTATTTGTGGGTTTTGTTGGTTAGTATTTGGCAGAAGCATGGTGGATTTTTACCTGGAAATTTGTTCCTGTATAGGTATCTGGTGGTTTGTTGGTCAGAAGAATTAATCTGGGGATCAAATTCAGCTTTTATTGCGCCTTGATAAAGTCACACTATTGTTTGCTATGCAGGTAAAGGAGGACCTGTGCGCTGTACAGCAGCTTGTACAGGGCAACTGTGCTTCATTTCATAGGCTACAGCAGCATAGACTTGAAGTAAATTTGAGGGTGCCCTGGATGCACAGATGAGCTATGAGATGGTACTCCTTTGCCATTAGCTAATCATTTTTACAAAGGATAGTATTTATCTTTTAATCTCCGTTCACTTATCAATATCAGCATCCTGTTACCATCTGTCTTTTGGGTATGTCCATGCCCTTCAGTGCATGTGTCTGCTCAGTACTGTGCAGCCTCCTGAAGAATGCTTAAATTTTCTCATCCTCAGATTTAAAGTCATGGAGAGCATTGCAAAGTGCCAGGACATTGATGTGCCAGGTCTCTGTAGCAACTATAACAATTAATTGCTTTTAAATTGCTTTCATTTTAACACACAAGTCTAAATCATAGCTAATCAGATGGATTACTGGCCATAATTCACTAGGGGAAAAAAGTCAAGTTACAAAAACTTTCTGGAAATAAATAACAGAGATGCCTTAGGTGTAGTAGCCTGGGACCTACATCCTCCTCAGCATCTATGCAGATTTGGTCAGTAATGTCTAAAGATCTGACTTTTGCTTGTGTGAAGTGAGCTTGTGATCACAGATCACTTCTTGTATGACAGCTGTGAATTATAAAGACAGAAACTTCTACAAGATGATAGGGAGAAACATCATGGCTCGATGATAAATAATACAGTTTGTCCTACATACGTAGAAGAAACTCCAGTCTGTTTTTCAGAGACAGACCAGAATACTGACTATATCTGCACAAGTTTTAGTGGGGGGCCCAGGAATGTGGGTTAGTGGAGAGAAGTGGGTTTGTCCTTCAATATCTCAGTGTGTGGTTAGTCATTAATGACAGTGCCACAGTGCATCGGCTTATCATGGATAAGCTTTCCCATCTGTGGATAAGGCAATTCCATCAAACCTTTTGTGGGCATATGCTGAATTGCGCTCTCTATTTATGCCCTGTTTCTTTTTTTTCCTCTGGCTAAGATTTTGGTTCAGCATAAACTCAGGTAAATTTGACAAGGAATATAGTGTTGTATCTCAGACATAGACATCCTTGAACATAACAGTGATTTCATCTGTTTGTACTTATAACAGAGTTCTGATAAACACTGAATTTAGTTCAGTGAAAGAACCCCCTTACTCAATAGTATCTCTGAGCTTCCAGCAGCTTGATGCTGAAGTCACTAGGGTGTATCCGTCAGGGACTTTGGGTCCAATTCACGCTGTTGTAGACCTTTCCATAGGTAATGCAGGGAGAGGTCTAGAAATAATAGGTGTTGAGAGTAAAAATCCTCTCTCATCACTATCACATCATCTGTCATTTCTCCTGTACAGCCAGGACTACTGCTGGCTCAGCTCAGGGTGGTGGATTTGTCTGTCCAAAGCGTTGGTAGCGTCATGAGAGCTCATCCCCCTGAGGTGTATGTACATACCACCAGCCCTATTTCATGTTTTGGGCACTGAGGCACACAGCACTAAGGGCCAGACCTACAGAATACTTTTGTGTCCAACTTCCACAAAGAGTGAATAGAGGACTTGCGTGTCTCCGTACTTGTGTGGATCTTGACCTGAATGACTTGTCATAGGGCAAGTAATCAGCAGCAGAACAAGTAAAGATGGAGCCCTTGAGTCCTGGGTCAGGGCCCTCCCTACCTGTTTAACTGTTTCATTCCAGCCCTGCGTTGTGTTCTGACTGCTTGGTTTCAACTTTTGGAACTTTTTTCATTAATCTGAAGCTCAGGTATTTGGGAAACTTTGTTTAATCCTATAGGACATTTTAACTGACTTCTTTTCGTGATCTTTGACAGTTTTCTCTTTTTGGCTTCTGAAAAAAATGCAGAAGACCCTATCAGATGATTCAGTTATTCAGTAAAAATCTTCCTGCTGTCTGTTACCAATGTCAAGAGGAAGGAAATCTTGTTTCAGCAGCTTTCTTGTGAAACTGTGATTGGTGTATTGTTTTCCAGAGTACAGCCAAGCTCATTACCCCAGGCCACCTCAGTGCGTGTTGTTTAATTTGATGAACAGTCATTGTAAAAGTCAGATAACAACTTACACTTTGTGGGAACCATTTTGCATTATGAAATAAAAAACATATTGCAAGTCCTAGTTAGATTTTCTGGCAGGGTTTTGATGTTTTCAGCTATGTGTAGAGATTTCTAATTGATCGTCCTTGAGGAGGACTGCTGTCCTTCACAGGTCACTGAAGACAGTGCTGAGCCATTGAGCTGTCTATTTGTACAGGTTGTAGATGTCTTTTTTGTCCAAGTTGCCAATTGTGTTGAACAACCCTCAGGACTCAGTTCCTTTAACCAAGAGATGAACCAGTACATTTGGAAAGAGAGAACCTTTGATTTTAGAATTTCATAAATTTCAGTTGTTTTCTTAGTCCACATGCTGCATTACAATTGCTTCAGTATCCAAATTCCTTCCTTATCATTTTATTTCTGAAGTCTGTCAAAGTGTAAGGGTAGCTGAAATAAAACTGACTTATCTCGGACTGAAGTGAATCTTAAAAGTAATATATGAGAATTAACATATGTACTTTAAGTGATCATACGCGTAAGCTACCAATTTGAATGCTTAGACACAAATTCTTGTTTCTTCTGTGTTGACTACAGAAGAGGCCAAGTTGCCTATTTCTAAGTAATGATTTAAAATTACATGGGAACAGAAATTAATTCAGAATGAGAGGGCATAACCCAAAAAGTTGATGAATTGCTAAATCTTAAAAACTTTTGAGCTGTGATGGCCTTTGAAAAATTTCAGCCTCAGGTGAATTTGACTGAGAAACTTAGGAACAACTGAAGATGGTGGGGATGGAGGAAAGGAACTAGTTGAACTGTATATTTGGTAGTTACCCACAGTATAAGCAATACCACGGTATCAGCCATGCTGCTTGTGTTTGGCTGGAGAGAGTAGCTCTGTCTGCCGGTGTGTGCATACTAACACAGCCATACATGCACAGGTTTTATGACTAGTCTTGATAGCAGTCAGCGAGTTATGAATGTCCCTTTGCTATTTCCTCATGGTCAGCCTCCTCACTAAGACAGTTTTCATTGTAGATGAAGATACCATTACTCGAAATGTTAGTTGGAGCCTCAAGCCTGCCAAATGGCATGCCAGCTGCATGCTTTGCTCAGGAGAATTTACAGGCTAAATGTCAATCTCAAGGTAAAAAGAGAAACTAAATCATAACTTAGCTGACACTAAAGATGAGATCTTTTCTGAGAAAATGGGCTTAACTTCATGCATATGGAAGACAAGGAAGCCTGTCCTTGATTCCCCTTTGGATAAGAGGTGCTTAAGAGAGGCGCATTGTTTAAATCTCTTGCCCCATACAACAGCAGCATTGGAACAAAGACACTAACCTTTGATCTGAGGTTATTTGTCTCAATACAGCTCATAATTACAAGAAAAAATTATGGCAATAAATAACAAAGAAAAATGCTGTGCAAGTGAAAGCCAGTGAAAGCCACTGCCTGCAGTATGTATTGGCAGGACTTAGCCCTGCCAGGACAGGGAATACTGAAGGTCACAAGATAATGTAATAATAAGGAGGCAGGGTGAATTTCCTTGCCACTGAGTCACTGGATTTCTGTCCCTGTTCTGTAATGTCAAAATATTTAACAGATGTAGTTTAATAAAAGTATCAACTGATTAAACATATGCACATTAACAAACAGAGACAAGAAACAAAACTGGTTTGGTCCTGATCTTGCAAATGTTACAATGCAAGTAGTCTGTGAGAATGACAGGAGTGAATCCGTTCTGTTACTCTTAACAGAAAGCATACTTCACTGCACTTGTAACTATGGTAGCTTTAAATTATACGATGGCATTTTGATTGCAATGGCAAAATACCCCATTTAGTGATTATAACAAGAGCTCTCATGCACTTAATGCATTGTTCTGAAAATAAATAACTGTAAGCTGTGCCAAAAGGATATTACCTACAATCATTAATGTTGTATGTCCTGACTTTTCCAACTTTATTTTCAGGTGGATATGTTGCTAACAGTCTAGCAATTATGACAGATGCACTTCATATGTTAACTGACCTTAGCGGTATTATTTTGACCCTGCTTGCTCTCTGGCTGTCTGCAAAATCTCCCACAAAGAGGTTCACTTTTGGATTTCATCGCTTAGGTATGTATGTATCAGCTTTTGCTATTAACAGAGCATTTTAAGCAACTGTAAAGATAATCTAATTCTAGAAGTATAAGTAACTAGAAAGAAAGCAGCAATAAAACCAAGAGTTGCTTTATGTTTAACACCCTGACACTAATGTCCTTTCACTGGCCACTGTGGATCCACTACATAGGTCGTATTGTAACAAGGGAATAGGTAATAAAAAAAAAAATACATTTTTAAAGTGTGAACGTCAGCCAGAAGTGAAGTTTGATGGCAGTTTCACTCACGGGAAGCTGGATGAGCCTCTCCGTCTCTGTGAAACTAGGATTTAGCAGATTCAGAGTTAAGTTCTGAACGCTTGATTCATCTTCCAATTTAAAGAGGAAGGTTGGGGAACTGGACACAGGATGTCATTGTAAATACGACTTCCTAAAAATGAACCATGGCCTAGAAATTTTACAAAGGGTTCAGAGGAGGGAACCTGTCCCCAGCAAGAACAAGGGTGGATATGCAGCTGTGTTTCATAGCCCATCCATAGTTACTGGGCTGTTGCATTATGTGCACCTTTGTGGTTTGGAATTGAAGCTGTTGAGCAAGAGACGGACACATTCTTTGGTCACTCACTGCTGTACCACTGTTACTGCTTGTGGGACATGCTGAGGAGCTTGTTGGTTCAGGAGCTGTACATGTCATTTATTGTTCACAACAGATAATTGCCAGTGCCCAGGATTTATGAACTCCCATTCTTCAGTAGAATTATGACACTGGAAGAAGGTCCTGTTCAATGTGAAAAATGACATCTTAATCCAGAACTAAAAAGTTATGTGGAGCATATTATTAGAGGGCTCTGCTCTGCCAGAAGCCACATAAATTAGTATTCCTCTTGCACTGCCCAAACCACACAAAGCAGAGATCAAGATGTCCCATGGTTTGCAATACACTAAGTTACTTAACGTCTGCCCCTTTCAGGTGTATAAACAAAGAAGTATAAACAGAATTATGTACTGAACCTTGGAAGGGTATTTTCAGGATTCATTACTTCACATTTGGAAATGTAATGATGATAAAGAGTGCTTTCATGTAGTTGCTCACTGGATAGAATAGTTCATAATATACAGCTGCAGGTCTTGCTAGCATTTAACCAAAAGCTTCAAAGCTATATTTTTCATAAAATAGATAATTTCTAGTGTCACAGTTTGCTACCTCTGCTCTATACATTCTACAGTATATTTTTCAAGGAATTTCAAAGTCTTGTGTAGTCATCATTTGCAACTCATACTTTGGCTGCTAGAACAGCAGCAGAATTCAACAACTCCATCAATCCTAGTCATTTGTCATCAGTTAGTCACTAGTGCATGAATGCATAACTCTGTACACTAGCAAAGATCTTTGGAGCTTTAGCAAGAGAGCATTAACACTGCCAGCATTTCCCGTTGCAACCTTTTCTTTCAATAAGTTTTAATTTGCGATAGGAGCTGCCTTAATGCTGAAACCTGACCTTGCAGGTACCCCCTGGCAGTTGTTCGTACTCTTCAGAAGGATGTTTGCTAGCTTTCATGCATACTTTAACCCTATTTAGAAATCATGAGCCGTTTATATATCTTTATAAATTCTCTAAAGCCAAATAGTACTTACATTGAACATGCCATGGCCTAGCTTAAAACCAGGAGTTAATCTTCAGGAAAATAAAAGAAACTTACTTAACCATTAAAATCTTACTCAGTTCTGTAAATTTTCACTGAGTTTTAAAATAGTTTGAGGGCTCCACTGCACTTGGCAAACAAAAAATCCTGAGGATTCCTGCCACCTCACCTTTTGGTTTTTTTTTTCTTCTCCCCATTTTACTGCCAACAGAAATCCTGGCCAGACTAACAGAGCGTGGTCCATGGGCCAGATGTGCTCCATAGAATTAGTCTGTATTGCCCACCATCTTCTCCCTGGGAGCAGATTCTCAGTTCTGCAGCGGCTATTCCCCCTTTTCTGCTGCCTGGTGCCAGGAGGTGGTCATACAGTAGGAACAGGTTGTTGAGTCTCCACAGTTGGAAATACACAAAATCCAACTGGACACAACCCTGAGCAACCTGCTGCAGCTGACCCTGCTTTGAGCAGGACTGTACAGTTTCCGGGGGTTCCTTTCTACCTCTGCTGTTCTGTGTGAATAGCAACAGTGCAGCCCCCTGTGAAGGAGCCTGCAAGTGGGGGGGGAAGAGTGTCTGTGTCTGCAGTGAGGCAGGGGAAGCGAGTAAAGGTCCTGCAAGAAACCCCCAAACCTTGACCTAGGTTCTGCAAGTACAGAATAATGGGATGGTTCAAAATTACTGTACACAGGTTTCTTTTTACAGTCACATCTGTGAAATTGATTTGCATCATTTCAGGAATGGAGTCTGAATGCCATGGCCTGAGGGCCCAGTTTCACACATCGGCAAATGCTGGCAATGCAAGAAAGCTGCTTTGAGGGTATATCCTCACCGTAATGCATCTTTCCAAATACTCTGTATGCAAGAAGCTTGTCAACAAATAATACAGGCTCAACAATAGCTTGGATTTAATGAAAAATGTTAAAACATGACAGAATGTTAAAAAAAGGGTACATGTTGAGCATCTGTCACAATAAAAACATGGAGCATTTGTTTGAAGATGGGAATGTGTGTAAGAACTCTCTCATTGCTGACCTGCTCTGCATTAAGTTTTAAGATAATCCGTACATACAGTAAGCATGAAAACATTTTAATGAGCAATGTTTCTAGTGCTCATTATTACTTTTGTTTGCAGAATGATGTTCCCATAAACATTACATTGTAAAGACAACAGGCATATTAAGCTGTCTCATCAAATTCCAGACGGGAATTCACACTAGTTCTCATTTATTTGAATTCTCCTTGAGTACATAATATGTGTACTCCATCTTCTGTTTTATTCCATTTTCAGTGGTGAAAAGGAAGCTGACAGATTCAGAAATGGGTTAGAAAAGTGAAGACAAAATAATGGAAATTGCAGTCATGTCTAAAAAGGATTATATTCTTGAAGCCAAAATAGTTCTGTTTCACCACGAAGTGGAGATACCTCCTTCTCAGTTGAGGCACTGAGCAGATTTAAGTGTAGATATGGGACCTGGCATTTTTCCATGGCTGCGGACACAATGTTAGTAATGACAGAATCAGTCAGTCCACTGAGACAGTATACAGTTCATTTCACAAGAAGTGAAAGATTTCTGCACAAATCTACAATGCTGACATTACAGTGGGCCTGTGAAAGAAACTGCAGGAGAAACACTGGTTTCCATTTCAGAAAACATGGTTTTCCATTGTAAAACCACAATATGTAATTTCTCTGGTAAATGCTAATGTGCTTTTTTAAAAGCATTCTGGAAGACCTGTTAAAGAATGTACTGAGGTTTCTTCAGGCTGTTGCCCTGAATAATCTGCCTGCTTTGTACAGAACACTGCCACTTGCACAGATATTTCCAGGATTTTCATGTTGCTCTGAAATCATCTTGAGATTATGACAGTTGCCATCCAGAGCCTTGTTACTGCTTGGTAATGCTGGTACTGGTCCAGGCATTGACACACTGCTGAACAGCTGAATGTGTGGGTGAGAGTTTCTTCTCCCATAACGATGTTAAAAATTCTGTATATGGATCAAGTGATTTGGGCGATATTAAAATGCTTATATAGCAGCATGTTTTTTACTGTAATATTCAATAAATACAGTTAAGGCAGTTCTGTGTTACAAATGACACCTTCAGCAGTAACCAAAGTTGTACTACACACTGATGGATCCAAAGCAGAGGCAGAAGTGAGGAACTTCACAGATCAGTATTCTTAGAACTGTGGTAATGCCAAGAGCAGAATTTTGCCCTTACCAGAGAATAAATCAGGGCAACTTGTGTGAACAAGGGGAAAGAACAACTATTAAAATTCCGAGTAAATTAATTCCAACTCTGATCTTTGAATTCACACAGGAAAGCTGAGATCCTGGTGATCCATCTGGCAAATGACAGTAATGAGTGTTACGCATAATGATTACAGAGTACTCAGGCATGCCTATGAATTCACATGCAATACAATGGAGCTAGCATTAAGGTTTTCCCCTGTGCTTTTTGTAAAACCCTATATTAACTTGCTTATAACCAAGACAGTCTTAACTGGGCCAATGTTTTCTCTGTCAGGTATTTTGCGTTTTTTGTTTGTCTGTTTCTTTTTAAGTTTCAGCTGCAACTGGGCAATCATTTTCAGAATATGAAGTTAGAAGTATGTTCAAAATAAAAGGAATCTACTGACCCATTTGGAAATACCTGTATTCTGTATAGTACGACCTTAAAACTGTAGTGTGGACTCATTGTCTTCAGGTTTATGTATGCTATTACCAGCCCAGTTTCATGACTCGGGTAGTGAGGCAGACAGCACTAAGGTCCCGACCCATAAAATACTCAGGCCTATTCACCTCACATCAGAACAGCAGAAGCCTTGTGGAGAGCTGTAACCACTTCCCACAGATGTAAACAGCAGCAGAAGGCGCAGGACAATGAAAGAATAGGAAGGTTTTTTCCTAATTTTCTCTTTACTTAGATATATGTGCCCTTTTGCAAGTCCCTGCTGATCAGATATAATTCCTACACCAAAATCTTGGTCATAACACTTACTTTTGTAAAATATGAGTATTTGGTAAATGTAAGATAATGTTAAAACAGCATATTACAGCTATACAGAAACACATTAAGCAGTCCTTCATAGCTGAAATCTGCGCTAGATAATCTGTATGTAAACATATGTCAAGAAGCTTAGACTCACTTCGTAATGTTGTTTCCTTTCTGTTTGCAGAAGTATTGTCTGCCATCATTAGTGTGCTGCTGGTCTATATCCTTATGGCATTCCTCTTGTATGAAGCCGTTCAAAGAACTATCCATATGGACTATGAAATAAATGGTGATATCATGCTGATTACAGCAGCTGTTGGTGTTGCAGTTAACTTAATGTAAGATCTCCCTTTCTTTTGATTAACACTCATAAATTTATTTCTGAATAAGCTGCTAATTCATTCATGGCCTGTATCTTTCTCATGGAATGTAATTTTGCTGGACCTCTTCATCAGACGAGAAATGATACTGAGTATTATTTTTTCAGTTTTTTAGTTTAAAAGGAAACAAAAAAGCAACCCTAAAGCCTGTTTTTATTCTTTCACTTTCAGAATGGGTTTTTTGCTGAATCAATCTGGCCACCTTCACTCCCACTCCCATTCCCACCCTCACTCTCATGTACCTCAGTCGAACTCTCCTAACACAGCCCACAGCAGCAGCCATGGGCACAGCAGCCTTGCTGTGAGAGCAGCATTTGTACATGCCCTTGGGGACCTGGTACAAAGTATTGGTGTGCTTGTGGCTGCATACATCATACGCTTTAAGGTAAGGAATGGCCAGCTTTTGAGGCAGGGGGAATTGTTTTAATTTCAGTTTTGGTGATTAAAAAGGGACTTGGTTTTGTAAGTTATTAAACAAATACATTGTGATATTCTGTTTTAAGATTAATACATTCATGCAAAATAAGGAAACTATAATGTATTTTGTAAATTTTCAAACTAAAAGATTCATGAAAGTTGGAGCTAGAAGTAACTGTGTTTTCTGAGTCACGCTTTTTAAGTAAGTGAGCTTATTTTCATACATACTTCAGCACTTTGGAACTTTCCTTGCAGCCAGAATACAAGATTGCTGATCCTATATGTACATATGTATTCTCCATACTGGTGGTTTTGACAACAGTTCGAATTCTGTGTGACACAGGAGTTATTATTCTGGAAGGTAAGATCTGTGCACAGTCTCAGTACTTTACATGTCAAATACCAATGAGCACTGGCACTTTTTTTTGACATCATAATCACCATCTCTAACAAAGTGGATTGTGTCTGGAAACCTGTTTATCCTCTTGCTTCTTTAGTCTGTTGGTTCTTGATGACTCGTTTAAGTCACAGAAGTCTTAAGGTGCCTTTGACCTCTGTCAGAATCAGACAGGTCATAGCTCTTCACTGTCTGGAGATGGTGAAGTGAAACATATGGAAGTTTCTGGTGTGTCTGCAGTGGCTGTCGGCTAAACTAAGTGAACATTTGCCCTGGCTCAGTTCTACACGTGCCCTTTAATTACTTGTAAAGTTAAAGCGAACATGAAAGCATGTAAAAGGAGAAAGCAAGAATAAGACAAATGGCTGGACAGGTGGTTCATGTCTGTTTTGTCTTCCCCTTTTCACAGGTACTGTTGTATTACTTGCATGCTTCTACTGTTACCATAGGTGAAGCTACAAGTAAAAGAGTGGTGTAAATAGGAATAAGGAAAAAAAAGGAAAGAAAAGCTGAACACAAAACTAAAGCATGTTATCTCATGTGGTGACTTGGAAGGAAAGATGCCAGCATTATTTGCATTATCACAGCTAACATACCAACTACTGCTGCTTGATCTAGTACTTTTAGCTGAAGAAAGTAAAGGTGTTAGGGATGGGAGAAAAATCCTCTGTTTCAGTTGCACCTTCCTAACTGTCTCATGTGAGCTATTACTGACTTTTATTATGTTACAAGGCTTAACCAGGAACCTCAAAATCTTCAATGTCAAATGCTTTTGCTGTTATTTAGGAGGAAACAAAAAAAAGCCCAACACAACAGTCTAATAAAATGGAAGTTCACTGAGAAGGCAAAAATGGTGATGTTTGCTTAAGAAACCTCACTTAGCTCCAAGGCAGTAACTAAGATTTAGCTGAAGAAAACAGATAAGACAAAATAATGATGTATCAAATTCCAGATGTTTTGAGTTGTAGCTGTTTGCATAGGTATCCCAGTTGTTATAAAATCTTCAAATTAATGATGTTATTAAAAGTGATGGTAGGTGGGCTGTATGTATGCTAGGGAATTTTTCCAACTCAAATCCATGATCTCCAGAGAATGAACTTGCATTTATATTGGAGACTACTACTACATCAAGGTCCTTGCACTTGTATCAGATTTCAGTATTTTAAGAAAAGTTTCATCATTATACTAGGAATGCTGAATTAAAAACTTAATTATCTAATAAAAGTAATGAGATTCTAGCTTTTAAAATATATTTAAAGGCATCATGGAAGTCTGAAGATGGTGAAGTTTCAAAAGAGATGGTACTGGAACTAACATGATCTAAAAGACAGTGAAATAACAAGTTCAGAGAGGAGTCACTTCAGAAATTCTGAAGAAAATTGAGAAGCAAGTGGCTGAACACATGGCATATATAATCAAACTCCATAAAACTGAAAGATGAGCAGTAAAAAGCTATGATAGAAACAAAACTATTTGGAAATGGTTTATTTAGTACTTTTGTTTAGTTTTTGACCCATGTTGATCATTTACATTTTTGATTCTGCTCTTTGTACAGCTGAAGGGTGGAGTAGGAAAGCTATAGAGGTGCTGTCGCTGCTGACACTACTACATCTAGAATGTCTTGGTCAGTGCAGTCATTGGTGTGCAAAGATGCTATGCTGTAAGATGAAAGTCATATGTGTTAACGACTGCAGATGGATTACTATGAGCATTTGAAAATGATACCAGGTGGCTGAAGAGAGTTTTAGGACACAGGGCCTACCTAGCATGTTGTTTTTATAGATTCTGACCTTAGAGTCAGGTTTAAGCAGTTATGAGTGGTTAGAAGCTGCAGTAACGTTGTCTACATCGCACCAAGGGATCTAATGCTGGCTATTGCTAGAGATTCTGCACAGGACAAATTATGTTTAAGAACACACTGCAGTTAAGGTACAACTTCTGTATCCATATTTGACTTTATATGCCATTTTGCATATTCTTTATTGATAACCTGGAAGTTATTGATCAGAAATTATGAACTCTTTTGAGATCTATTATGACATTTTAAAGGCCACTGAGAGTCTACAGAAGACAGAATTAATTTTATCTCATGTTTGGCATCACAGGGGTTCCAAGGCATTTAAATGTGGATCACATTAAGGAAGACTTGATGAAAATTGAAGATGTTTATTCTATAGAAGACTTAAATGTGTGGTCTCTTACTGCAGGGAAAACAACTGCCATTGTCCACTTGCAACTAGGTAAGCTGCTGTATAGCATAATTCTGAACATAATGATTCTAAATGAAATGTAAGTGCAGGAAAAAAAAAAAAAAAGCCCAAAAAATCCAACACTTTCTCTTCCTATTGTTATTTAAGTTGAACCAGGAAATATCATTGCAGGGGGGTGGGGGAAGAAGAGAAGGGGAGTTTGCTAACCGTGGTTTTGTACAGTAAGTTATAAAACCCATTTGCCCAGAAAGACAGTGTGAATGAAAACTGTGCAAAGAAATACATTCATACTGAAATATCCAGTACAGATCCCTGGGTGTATGTGTGTGTGTGTGTAAAACTTCTCTTCAGAAATTCCCCTGCTTGTCCAGGGAAAGACAGGGTGAAGCTCCAATGTAGAACAATCTGACAGGAAAAATAAATACGTTTTGCCAAAACGTGCTGATTTAGACACCTAACTACCATGAATATTAATTCTTAGTAAGAAAGATTTTTTTTTTGTGGGGGGTGGTGTCTAACAGAGACGGTTTTATGAAGATGTGATTCTAGTTAGAGGATATAGACCTAAAGGTGTAAAATAATACATAGAGAGCACATAATGACCACAGAAGAGTATGAGTGAATGAGTGTGAACACATTCTAGTTGGTAACACTAGATTGTCCAGGTTTCTTGAGGAGGGAATTCTATTAATTATTGTCTTGATCTTCCAGTTCCTGGTAGTTCATCAAAATGGGAGGAAGTTCAGTCCAAGGCTCGACAACTGCTGCTGAACACATTTGGAATGTACAAGTGCTCTGTGCAGCTTCAGAGTTACAAACAGGAAATCAGCAAAACCTGCGCAAGTTGTCAGAATTCCAGTGCCTAATTTCGTATGTTTTGGGAACTGCTGCCTTACTCTTTATCTTGTAGTTAAAGACTGAGAGCAATAAATGCAAAATGAAAATGATCAAACAGAAACCATTAATATGTGGATTTGTACCATGTAACATGCAGCAGGGAGAACTGGTGCTGCAAAAAGTGCAGTGGTTGCCCTACAGAACATGTATTTCACTCTTTCCCTTGTACTGGTTTATTCAAGTTGTTATGATTTGGAGACGAAGCTGTTTTCAGATTATTGTTTACAAACTGCAACATGGCTCTGCAGATACCTCACAAATTACAGTCCCATATTGTCCTTGAATAACTATGTACCACAAAGTACCTGCACTCCAAATGGAGCATCAAGTATTCAGTATTTCAGTTCAAGTCTCTAATGCTGATCATGCCAGAATTTCATATGATGTCATGATCCCTGAAATCATTATACAGTATTTTTGCAATAGTAATTTTCATAAAGTATCTTAAGACTATAATGCATACCCTGCTAGTTGAATTCTTTTGGAAACTCTGTCTTTGGAGACACTGCAAAATACAACATTTACTGTACCCAGACCAGAAAGTTAGCTTTAATCTGGGCATTCAGAGATCCAGACAGAAAGATCCTTGCCCGGACTTCTGGTATTTAACTAGAGACCCAGCACTGGACCCAAAGTGTTTTAGGTGATCAGTTATCTTTAATGTATTTTAGAATAGTTTATACATTAGAAACAGGTTATTTATTTTACAAAGTTTTGACTTGTAAGATGAATTTGTTGTCAATGATCTTGAATGTTTAAACCAACATTTGATTGACATTAAAAGGCCAGTTGATTAGCATGCCTTCTATTATAATTAATAAATGTCCTGTAATTGATTATTTTTCCAAGATTGTTTTGAAAGAAAAGTCAAATGACAAAAACTATGCTTGACATGGAGATACTCTCAAACACACGCCAACAGACATGCAAAACACATCTAAGAGGAAAGCAGGAGCAGAAGTTTTAGATATATACTATCCCCTCAGTCAGAGCTATCTCTGCCCTTTTCAGCTTTGCTTTGATCACACTATGGCAGTATCCTGATAAGAATGCCACTGCAATAACGGTCCCCACTACCTGGCTTTATTCATGAAGAAAAATCCAAGCAAGTTCAGTAACGTAATGGTGTTGGACAAAAATATAACAACCAACAGAGGTAGAAAAGCCTTTTCTTATTTACAGAAGGATGAGCTAATTTGAAGACTATTTATTCATCCAGACACCTCAAAATCCACAAAACTGAATTTCTTCACCTTGGCGGTGGAATCTCTGTACTCTGAATGTACACAGGATAACCAAACCTGACACCATGCTATCGTACACCTTAAAACGCAGATGTGCACCTGCTTCTGAAGTCATTTACGTTGAAGAAGCTAAGGGCAACAAGAGTATGACCTGCAAAATTCAGAAGATGGGAGGAACTTGGCTTCAGAGATTTTTTGCTTGTTCTGTACTTTAGTCTTTATACAGAATTTCCACTGACATCAAAAGTAGTTCTCTGTGTGGATCAGAAAAGAATATTTTTGCTTAGTAATGGATATTGTGATATTCAACTGTGAATACTTAAGCTATTGTCTGTTTTGAAACTTGCTAGGGTTTCACATACTCATCAGGCTGATCTGTACCTGCAATTTGGGGTCACAGTCTTGGCTTCTTGTCTCTCCTTATGCAAGGTAGGGGTCACATGATGACCTTTTATTGGTGAAAACTGACAGCACAGTATTAATTTGGACAAAGTGCATGTAACACTGGATTATGTTTGTATCTGTTCTGGCAAGAAATGGGAACATTTGAGTACAGCATGGGAGCACACACAGCTCAAAGGCCAAGTAGCACTGTACTTGGGAAGTTAATGCTTCAGTACAAACACAATCATTAATTAAGCCATATCACAGTTCATGAAGAATGTGCATCCCATCCTTACAAACTTACTGGAAGAAAATACCACAGACAAACAACAGGTATTTTGCACATACTAATACTCAAACAGGTTTTAATTAAATTGGGGTTTACAGTTGATGTAATTAGAAGTTGAAGTACAGTAGACATGTATTGTATTTGGAGTTTTTTAATAATTTACTACACGTTTAATTATATAAAAAAGTGTTGCTTTATTGTGGGTTTTATTAAATCAATTATTAAACTTCACATGGTTGTCTTATTTATATTACTGTCTCATCATCTTTTGAAATGCCAGAATGCTCAAGGTTTACTCAGTTTGGAGATGCTATGTATAGAATGAATTATGTCTCCCTCTTTAGTCAGCACAATTTACGTCTTCTTATTTCCCATGCAGTAATTGCATTTCATAAAATACAAGCTGACCAAGTATGGAGAAGAATTAGCCAGAAAGCAACTAGCAAAACATTCCTGAAACCCTACATTCACCCTTGAGGGGCCCTTGTAATCAAGGTAGACTGGAAGGAGTTCAGAGAAAAAGCAACAGAAGATGAAATGAGAATAAAGAATAAAAGAATCAGTGCTTAGGGAGACTCTTGAAGCGTGCATTCCCTGCTTTAAGGTCTAACTAAACTCACATGGAAATATGTATCTGTGTGGCCTGCCTCTAATCCTTTTCTTACTCTTCATGAATTATTCAGACCACAGGTTGTCTGGCACTGCAATGTTTAATATAAGAATCCAGTAGCAGATCTTCTATTAATCAACATTAAAAGGAATATCCATATTATTAGTTATAACACTCCAACTGATGGAATAAATGAGCTCAGCAGGACTACAAAAATAACAAAGTAGAAATAATTAGTATACTTGCTTAGTCAGAGAATAACACTGATTTGCAAGCCAACTACCAGGAATTTATGATCTAATACACAATAACAGTACTCTGGAAGCTTAAGTGCCTATAAAAAAAATGACAAGTTATTTTTATAGACATTGCAAGGTCATTTTCAGTATCAGCTTGGAAAAGGGGTCTTAGTATAACGTCTGATGTCTTTCCAAGCAGGATTCCAGCACATCCAGATTTTTTTCCTGTGGCTAAGATAATTTACACACTATTACACTGTTCTTTCCCTTTTACAAAATCCTCTGCTTGAAATTAAAAGTCATTTACTTAACTGGATCTTTTGCTAACCAAGGGACTCAAAAGATTCCAGCAGGTTCTCGCAATTAGTATCCCTGCTTTCCAGAGCTGTGCTGCAATACTTTCACTGACTGAACAGCTGAAATTTCATGAAAATTCTGCCACCTCTAACAGTTTACACTGGGAACAGATTCTTGCTTTCTTACCCTGTGATTGTCAACTATCCTTTTCTGAAGCACGGATACAGCCTTGATCACAACCTACTCATATGAGTCAATAAAGCATTTTTATATTGAGTAGACTTGAAAAACCTTGCATCCCACTCTTCTATTCTGAAATGTTCTTATCCTAAGAAGAAAATTAACAGAAACCTATTTTGTTCTGAATGTTTTGCTTGCTTAATTCTGTGGAGTATTTTTTTTTTCTTTTAATGTGTTGACACTTAGTCTTTTCAATACCAGCAGCATTTCTTCCTACACCAGCAGAATTACCATTTAAACTGTCATACCTGAATCTAAGTCTTCAATTATTTTACTACCATACATACATGCTACTTCTTGCATAATTACTTGCAATTGGCAGAATGACTAAGGAAAGCAGTAGGCTGGCATTTAAAAGTAATTTTCTGACATAAAATCAAAAAACCTAAAAGACACTCACCAACTAATGAGTGATAAGTCTTTTGTTCAGGTATTTTGGCAGAATCTCATGAGGACGCTGCACTGATGCTGCATAGAGCAGGGCTGTTAAGTATTATTTCTCTACAGATAATACAAGAATATCATAAATTAAAACAGGTTTCTGGCTAAGTAGACATGATACATACTGCAACAGTTTCCTAGTCCATTACCAGAGAAGTTCGCTTGAGATCTCAAAGGGAGTAGACAATTCACTGTAAATACCCAGCTCATTTTCCTCTATCCATCCAAAATGGCATTGCCAAGATCTTCTGTCTTGCTGGTTGCTCCAAGCACATTCAGTCCCAGCAGGTAGCACACCTAGCTCAACTGTCATGCTTCATCAGCCCCCCAAACCACATTTAAGGCCTGCTCTATTCAAATGCATGCTTGCTAACAGTCCATTTCCTCTTTGATCACTACATGAATAAAATCTAGCCATCAAGTTGCTAACTCACAAGGAAGACCTAATCTGAAAGCCTCTAGATTCTCTTTCTACGTTAATAAAAAAAAAAAAATCAACCAAACATCCTCCACCTTCGCCACTCTTAATCCCCCTTCCAGCTTCATCCCATTTTCCCCCTCTTTGCAAAAACCGTGCTGGGCCCTGACAGCCTGTGTGCTCTGGAGCTGGCAAATCCTCTTATTTTCTCATTCTCTTCTTTTCTCATTCCGTTTTCTATGGCTGAATGCTCTAGGAAGGGCCAGCCATGTTCTTTCGTTTTGTGAAATACCCACCACAACTCTGGAAGCTACTAGAACAAATACTTTCCATTTACTGCTACCCAGCTACCACAGCAACCTGCTGTTACAGTACATGTGTAACTGCCGTCTACATGTACAGCTGCAAAACAGCAATATCCAAATCAGTATTTTTGCTCTCTTATCTCTATTTTCCTTTCCTCCATTGTGTTCTGCTTTTTTTCTCTCAGTATCACACAGTTTGAAAACTACCAGTGCTAAATGTAGAGGACAAAATAACTTAATTGCTTTTATTAGTTATAAAGCATTTAAACCATTTATGGCATCAGTTTCTGTAGAGGGAAAAAAAGCATCATTTCATAAACACAAGCACAAGTTTATGCATATGATGACTGCTTTCTGATTTCCTTATTATGATACCTGGTGAAAGGATAAGTTGTTTTTCCAGGAATGTGACTAGCCAGTACACAAGGGTACATGAAACCAGTTAATTCCATCTGTCCTGAGTGTGTTTCATATTAAACTTGGTACTGATATATACACGATTTTTAGTTCAGCTGATGAATACATGAAAGCAGCCAGATGGTAAGCAAAACATTTGCTTTTGTCTTGGGTGCATTAAGAGCACCCAAGTCCCTGCACTCTTCCTATTTCTTTTTCCCAAAACACACACAGACAAATTATGTAATAAATCCCTAAATAAATTGATGAATAACTATTTTTATGCGTTTACATGTCTAGTCTAGTAACTGCGTGCCTTTTATGTTCAAATGGATTTTTGAGTCAACCATCATAAACAACATTTTCAGAGTTCATATGTTGCTACATACTTGTGCCTAGCACACAAATATTCTTGATTTTTTATAGATTTCACGTGTTCTTTTTTCCAAGCCCACTGTAAGAACAAATCTGACACAGAACAGTACAAATACTCTCCTCCCTGAACCTCGGAGGCCATTCCCGCGTTTACCAGAAGATGGCGGACTAGCCCCAGCTTTAATAAGGAGTTTTGTACCGAGCGTAACTATTGAGATTTCTGTATGTCAAAGGAATGTGTTTTGCCACAAATTTTTAAAACGTCTTATTAGTAAGTAAAACAAACAACAACAACAACAACAAAACCCAACCAACCAAAAAAACCCAAACCAACCAAACAAAACAAAGCCAACAAACCCCAGGTCCTAACTTCTGAATTTTCCCTAAACATGACATACGGGATTTACCTTAATCACCAATGTAATAAGGAACAGCACAAACCTAGCAGAGATTTGCTAATCAGTTACTGGGAAGGGCTTAAGATACTTCTTAAAGGCATATACAGGTAAATATTATGGAATACATGCTCAAATGCCTACTCCAGTTCTAAGTATGTAATAAAAAAATTATATGAGTGGAAATTAGCTGTGGCTATGGGTATCTGAAATGCAATTTAAACAAATTATATTCACTCATGTAAACAATGTAAGGCATTATGCAAGCCCTTTGTTTTTATGAAAGTAAGAATTGCTTTTTTCAATCAAAAACATAAACTGAGAGAAGCCATTTTGTTTCAAAATAGGCAAAATTATAAATGTAGAATTTAATTGTGTCTACACTCCCGTAATTGCTAGTATAATGTTGTCTTTGGATGTAGTTTAACAGGCTTCACAGAGACAAAATGCAGATGACACAGGCTGAAGAGCTCAGAACCACAACTTTCTTCCAGTAAAGACTTCTTTCATTTCTTCAAGCTATTACACAATTCTGTATTTTCTAAGCTTCTGCAGCAAACCCACACACCTTCAACTGGAAATGGGAACTGCCCAACAAGTTACACACACTGGTTTCTTTCTGCTTTTGTATTTGCTTTAATAATAACCTAGATGGTACAATTACAATGGTTTTCAAACAACCTGCTTGGACTTGCATGGAGCAAAGGCCACGTCATATAATAGAAAATTCAGAAGAAAGTAATTCTGCATATCAGAAGTTAAAGGGCCATGTGCAGTTAGCTGTAAATGAAGACATGTTTTAGATACACTCACTTGTGGACAGCTACGCAGGGCATCACATTATGTTAGATCTTGTAAAGCAGAATATTGTTCCACACAGACTTACTACATTTAAAGTTGCTCTGGAGGAAGGATCAGTGAAAGAGGTAGTCTCTATTTTTAGCTGTCAGAGCTAGAAAGAAGCAGCTCACAGACGAAGAGTAATAACAAAATTAAATCTTACTAATGTGCCCACCAACTGCTATGGCTAAGTAAGAGAATTCATACTGCAGTATTACTATTTTTTTCTTTAAGAGTTCATACTTTCTTGACGACACAAGGTGTGTTTGTGTACAAAAAAGAAGGAGGGAAGAAAACAGATAAAGCCATATCACATGGGTACTGCAGATAGCAACTGAGAAGCATCAGACTCCAAGATGTAACCATGAAGCCGACTACAGAGCATACTAATATTTCTGGACCAAATTGTGGTGGTCACAAATGAAGTCAATACCAATTTCATTTACAGACTGCAGCCTGCGTTTACCTGTTGTACAGTTCAACTAGGACATCTGACGACTGGTTTTACAATAATTTTACTCTTAAGCAAGGTATGTTTTACCCATCTTGCCCATGCCACACACATTCCCTGCTGATGTTAAGAAAAAAAAAAACAAACAATCACCAACAACCAACCCCACCACAAACAAAAAAAGAAAAAAAAAGATTGGAGCATTGCCCCATCTCCCTTCTTTGCTGGGTTTACATATTTTCTTTTATCTGCTTAGTAAAGAAGTAAAATGTCCAGGAGGTAAAAATAGGTACACTACATCTAGGGTACAGCCAAACACACAACTGTGAGGATTTCTAAAAAGAGATAGGAGGTCAAAGACTTTGGTTCTCTATCAAGTGAATCCAACTATAACTTTGGTGGCAATTTTGTTTATTTAAAGCACATATCCACAGATACCTTTGTCCTTTTACACCTATCAAGAAGTGATACACTCAGCACATAACCTCAAAACAGAAACTTCCATGTATTACCCTTCTTTGCATACTACAAAAGCTTCCTTGTTGAACTAACACACATGCAGGAACTTGAGCAAAGACGTGCCTGATTCTTGAATGCTTGTATTTCTCTCAAGAGGAAGAATTCTCAAAAACCATGTACTGGTACATACCACTAGTATGTAGTGGTACACAACCACTGCAAGTTTTATTATATTAATTCCATGCCTCCATGAAATCAGTATAGAAACATTCCCATAACTTCAAACTCATTTTCTTTTACATCTACTTTGTATGACATATAACATTAAAATTATAGCTAAGTTTGGCAATAAGGCTATGAACAGAACTGCAGGTCACTATGACTGGGATTTCATTGCACATTTCTGCTTTTGGGAACAAGTCTTTAAGCCAAATTCTGTCTTTTGACCATAGCATGTTTCATTCAAAGCACTTTTCAAGAACAAAAATAAACACAGCAAAGGCAGCATAAAGCTAACTTATTTAATGCTGCTAACAGCATTGGCAGTATAATGCTAATGGTCAATTAAAAAACAGTATGGCATGGAAGAGAGAGAGATGCTTCATTAAATGAAATATTAGCTTTAATAGAAAAAATAGCTTTCGCTTTGATGTAGTGAATCAGTGACTTATTACAAGTAGATGACTCTGCTTTTCTTTGGCAAACTGGTGAGATTTTTCTGTTACTACCAGGAACTACAAGTAATCTGGATTTTCTGCATTCATTTCCTTGTTTGTGCAGCAGGATGAAATCTCATAAAGGATGGTGCTAGTTACCTGCCTAGTGCAAATACACTTATTTCAATTAAAGAAATGACACATAACAGGAAATCAAGAGTGAAAAAGTTTTGCTAAAGTTGAAAGCTTAAACACATTTATTTACACTTAAGAAGTTTTTCAAACTTGTGTGGCTTTCTGACCTCTCATCTGTTTGCATCCATAGGTATCCCCATTTGCCCTCTATATATCACACAACGTAACACTGTTGAAATAAACTGCATCTGTTAATGCATCATGTTGACTCCACATATATTAGGTAATTAAAAATCCACATATTCTACAAGGCTGAAGCAGGAAGACAAAGCAGCCTAGCTTTTCACATTGTGCTGTTAACAATCTATGTAACTATCTACCAGGGCTATGAGGCAGGCATCCCTCGCTTACACCTCACAACGTACACCTCCTGCCCCTGCTTCAGCAGCACTTGGGGTCCGTGAAGTCAGCAAGTCTGGCTGAGTGAGGGCTAAGTGAGTTTGAGCTTAAAGAAATTACATTTTCCAATTCAGTCAAAAAGAAAGATAAAATACACAAATGAAAAAGCTGTTTCACAGCCACTGCCTGGACTGCCACTATCACGGTCTGCAAGGCTACAGGAATCCCAGAGATTTGCAGTGTTCAGGAGTAAAAACTGCCAGGCCACTTCAAGTTTGGAGTTACAAAACAGGAACAAGCTATTTTGCCATTTTCTTGTACGGAAACAACCAGATGAATCAACTTTCAGTAACAGAACAGCTCTTACTAAATACAAGATGTATTTTGAAAGGAGTGAGTAAAGAACAGTATCCCCTAATATTATTATCATTGGCATAGCCTTTATTTTTCTGCAGTAGAATAATTAAGCAACAGCTTTCAGTGGAATGGACCCTGTTAACAATTCTTAAGAAAAAACTGCAAATGTTTTCATGCAAGTCTATTGAAAGCCAATGCATGCTTATCTAGATGACCTGAATTTCTATTTCATTTTTGTCAAAACTGAAAGACAATTCTTAAGTATTTACTGTTATTTATGAATATACTGAAAATCTACAGACTTCTGCTTGAAGAGTTCACAGTCTTACTACACAACCTTATTGTTATTAGTAAGGCTCTTCTTTCAATAAAAGACATCCCTATGGTCCATTTATTACAGTATCATCAGCATACAGAAAAGCAAAGCAGAACAGGGGAGAGGGAGAAGGAAGGAAACACTACAAGTAGGACCTTCTTTGATTAACTCTGAACTTGAACCACCAGCCTAATTTTATTCTGATCTACTCATTTTACATATGTAACTTTCTAGAACACAGTGCAGGCGTACTAATTAATAACAGTAGAAAAAAATTAGGCCAGGAAAATTTTAAGGTTTTCTGATGTATTTGTTTAAGTGGGCAAGACAGTAAGAGATACTTGGCAAGAATAGATGTGTCAGCAAGTGAAAGAAGGAAGGAGTGTCAGTAGAAAACAGAGAAGGTGAGAGAGATGGAAAGCAAGTAATACCAGTCTAGTATAGTCCAGATCAAATGTTTCAAGTTGAAGAGTGCGATTTTTCTACTACTTGTCAGCTGGCAAAACTGGAAGCACATTTACCTGAAGTTTAACAGACATGCACAAACACTTCTTAAACCTTACAGAAACAAGGTCACAAAGATGACTAGCTTTATCTGAGAAGTGTTGCATCATGAAGTTCATATTTGTGCACAACGTCATGTTACCCATGGTCAGACCTTGACCAAGAACAGCTGAATGGTGCTGTCACCAGGATGGTTGCACACCCACCAGCTCAGCTCCAAGACACAGCACCACACATTAAGATGTGCCACAGCTCACAGCACCCATGCGATGCACTGGTATGAGCCTTTTAAGTCTTGGATGCAGAGAAAACCAAAATCAAACCAAACCTTCTGTGCACACTCCCATTACCAATTGATGAGGGTTTTTCAAATTGAATGCTCTAGACTAGCAGCATCAGCCAATATATGGCCTATATCCTGACATCCAAATTATTCTAGGACTCACCTTTCCAATACAGCTCCACAACTAAAGCTATGCCACCCCCTAACACACCTGGGTTACAGTTCCTAACAACTCCCTCATTTGCCACGCAAATCCTCACCTGGCACGCTGTTGAGTATCGAGGCAGCACACCACCACAGAAAGGGAGCTCAACTCCCCCAGCCACACACCTGGAAACAGGACATTGACACAAAACCCGGAGTGCGAGGCGTGCTTTGCTTGTACCTCATCTTTTGGTGAGAGATTCTCCCCGCTGCAGTAACCAGCGCTGCTGCAGGCTCACGGGCTTCAGGTGGATGCCACAGGTGACCCGACAGCGATGCCTGTGGGGCTGGCTCGGCCCCCTCGGCTGCCGGGGTCCTGTGCAGGAACCGCTTCACCGCGCCCCTCTGCGGCAGCCCGGGGGGAAATGGAAACTTGGCGCCAAAGAAAGCCCCTTCCTACCCAGCGGCGGCTGCACGGCAGCGGTGAGGCGCGGGGCGGGGACGGCACTGGACACTCATCACTCCCGTTTCACTCACCATGGCTAAACTTGCCACAAGCCCCGGTCTGGCCCGTGTTGTATGAGGGACCCTGGGGAGCCCTGCAGGACAGCTCTGGGCAGAATATACAGGTAACAAGATAATCTAAAACTAAAAGCTAATTACACCAAAATACTTTGGTCATTAAATCAAGGTACAGCATAAATAGGTTTGGTAAAGCCTCCATGAAGTGTGTGGTAAAGGTGTGTGATCTTCAGTTGGGGTGAGGCACATAGGACTGGGTGTCCACACACTGTGGATGTCCTTTGCAGGGTGCAATTAGCGGTGGTGGATGTTTTACTGTTGTAAATAACTTCCAGCAAACACTCTGCCCACTCTCTATTCACATCAAGACCTGAAGGGCAATAGTTAGTTCATCTGCAGTGCCCGGAGTCCCCTTCATTGCTAACACCTTTCTATTCCCATTTTAGTGACAGCTGTAGGTGATGTGGCTACCTTGTGTGCTCCCTGTACGGCAGGGATGTGCTGCACACCAAAGACTATGGACAGAGAACTAAAGCTGTTTTGAATAGCATGGCCATGTTTGTTTAATCTGAAAGCTTTTTTGGGAGATGTCCAACACCAAATATTGGTCAGATGCAATGAATCATTCCCATTACTTGTGTTTGTTTTCTACAGCTAGTCCTAAGACAACAATCCTCTGCACGGAGACAGACGACAACCACAGCATGTACAATTTCCTTTAATGACTGCATCAGGCCTCTCTGTGAGTTACTATTTTCAACAGAAACTACATGCCCCAATGAAATAATTAGTTGAGTACTATACTAATAGCAGCTTGCAGCAACAAAATGCAGTGGGTAGGGGACAGCAGACAGAGAAATGCTGACACCAGGGCTATTGTATGTAAAGAAAACCAAATGAGAAACAACACAGCTCTTGGCTAACTATGACAACACAAGTTCTGTGGTTCAGGCCTTTAAGTACTATTGTCATAACAAAAAAATAGTAATTTATTAATAATTACATGTATACTGCAGAAAGCAATCTTCTATTCTTCCAGAAAGGTATTTACAAGTATATTACTTTAATACAGGTGGCTTTTGAAAAGTATGACCATAGATTCTAATGATACATTTCTAATGGTGATTAGAATCACTGAACAAACACTTCTCATGGTTTCTAATTTATATTTGAAAATTGTAACAAGGCAGTGAGCACTCTGTAATTAATATAAAGTTGGAAGTTGTATAGTTCCATGAAAAAGTAACTAAAGAGGGTGAGCAAAGATAGTGATTGCTTAAAAAACAAAATAAAATGAAGAACAAAATGGAGTAGGAGATAAAATACAACAGATTAGAGAGAAGTAAACAAGTTGTTAAATAATTTCAGTGGCCTCTAAATTGTCCATGGAATAAAAGAAGTCATGGGTTTGAGTAACACATGACATGGAAGTTTTATTGTTCCCATAAAAAAGCTCATAAAATTCAGCTAATTAAGTCTTTAATGTCTTAACTGATGGTAGTAGAACAAGGAAATAATTTGTATATTGCTCTATACATTTATGTTGAGTAGTTGAGGGAGGAGACACAGTAATTGCTCTTAGTGTGCTCTACTTAGAAAACACTCATCTGTGCAGGAGCAAGGCTATTTTGTAGGAGTCTGAGAACACACAAAATTGTCTCAAGAACAATTCATTTTTTCCGCACTTTATAATCCTTTCAAAGAGCATGAATATATTTTGATTTTTCACATTATGTGAAAACCCTCCCCACAAATCTATACTAACACAACAAGCAACTAGTAAAACAAAACATTATACTGCAGGACAGATGAGGGAAGCAAGGACCCATGACCCATAGCAATCATGCTGCTTAATGCTCTAATGGAGGACAACACTGAAAAGTACTTAAGTAAAAAAAAGAAAAATTAAAAACTTAACACTTGCACTTATTTCCCTAACACTGACATACTTTGGTCATAGTACTTACAGACCATACAAGTCATTTACTGAAGAACAAACTATTTTAATTCATTAATCAATTCAGAACACAGCACTTTTTGTTTTGTTTGATACAATCCAGCAGAAATACAGAATAACTTGCAGAAAACATTTTAAGATATTTCTATTAAAATACTTGAACTTGTATTCTTCTGAGCACTGGATTTCTGTGGTTATATGCTATCCAATCATCTTGTAATGTCATTCCTTGAAACGAAAGCTACGAATGTATTCTGAAGTCTTGTAGTTCCTCTTACTTTAAAACATAAGACACTGCTGAGTCATCCTTACTTGATAAATATTTACGCTGCATCTGCACACAAGTATGGGATAAAATAACTTTTTTTTTTCCTCAGCATCAATAAATCTTAAGTAAACTTAAAGCTCCTGAAGCCAAGCTACCTTAAAATTAAGGAGACAGCTTTAGTAAGCTAAATTGTCTATGCTGCACCAGAGTAACCTAAAGCACTTCCCTATTACTCACTTACAGGGACTTTCCAGTTAGCAGTTGTTTCACTTTTGCTTTCTTCCTAACAGAAAGAAATATGCATTCTGAATAGCTGTTGTAAAAGACACTCTGTAATATATTGTGAAACTGCTTGAAAGGGGACATATACAGAAAATATCCACAAAAGCACTGCTGTACCATTGGGTGTATGTATTGCCTCATAAATGTCCTGGGGGTCTGCACCCAATGACATTCCTAACCCTAGCCAACCCCTAACACAGAGAAGCTTAAATCAGAACTGGCTCTTCATAGAGCCATTTCTAACTTAAATCTGTTATTTTCTCTTTGTTAAAGCAGATGTCGCCAATAGCATATATCTAGAAATGCTTAAAAGTATTGTTAATGAACCACCTTGCACAAAAAGAATTAACATTATGTAATTAGCTTTGGATAATGCACATTTCCAAACTCTTGTAACTTTTTCTAAATTGAAACATGAACAGTATTTAAATACAACAGAAATTTTCATTTCCAGTTCCCTTTTACCTATGCTTAATTCTGATGTTCTAATCCTATAGTCTCAAATATACCCTAAAATGACCTACTGGACTCCTCAATGAATTAAGGTGAGTGCATGTACAAGTTTTAATATTAGCAGTCGAACATCAGTTTTGACTTAAACAGTCATCACATCTAACAAAGAAAACAAATGCTAATATACTTTATGACCACATATGTTGCCATACAAAGACATCCTCTGGCTATGATGACTGTTTGGCCAGTA
The DNA here is from genome assembly GCA_009867235.2 of Psittacus erithacus. NCBI lineage: Eukaryota > Metazoa > Chordata > Aves > Psittaciformes > Psittacidae > Psittacus > Psittacus erithacus. The sequence goes on along the minus strand of WYDI02141245.1, from coordinate 34,388 downwards.
TAGAGCACTGAAATACAGTGTAGAGTGGGAGCAGATCAGGAATCCCAATTTAGAAGGGCTTTTGTGTAATCTCCATTTATCAAATTTTCATGGAATGTTGTAAAGATATAATTTTACAATATATTTTATTTAAAATATATACAACATTAATGTTTTTGAGAAAACCAATACTTCACACAAACTGTGAAGGCTTTTCCATCTATAATTAACATCTGATTACTCAACATTTTAAATCAAATGCCCACAGAAAATCAATTATTTGAGACAGACTTTTGGACTGTATGTTGTATGCCAGCTTCTAAAGCAATATGGAACTCCTCATCCAGATTCCAGAAAAATGTAGGGAGACCCTAAAAATGTAGCAGAAGCATTTCCGCACACTGATTTCAGTAGTCAAGTTTGTGCAGAAGTGGTTCCACTAGATTCATAGGGTACCTTTTTGAGGCAACAGAAACTTGTTACTTCGTCAGTTTTTTGACACTTTCCAGCTCTTCTATAGGTTTCCATTTCTGACGGACTGTTAATAGCTGCAAGAAATTAACAGGAAAATATCAAAGAAATTAGCAAAATCCCCTCATATCATGCATCAACTTATCCATGAAGGATTCTAGTAGCTTTATGTTTTCCCTTCAGAAGCAAGCAAAAATAGCACCTAATGACCTATTTAATAATTTGTTGAACAGAATCGCTTGGATATTAAATAACTAGTAATTTAAACAGTTTTATTTTTCTTTTTCCTAGATGCTCTTCTAAAATAAGATTGTTTTCCTTCAGTCTGCAGTACTCAAAACATTCTTAGGCAATTTTGTAATTCAGTAACAAAGCATTAATGCACATTTCCTCTATATTCTGAATTTCCATTGTTATCAATGGAATCAAGTAAATGGATATTGCAGGGAGAGGGTGCAGGATACGAACCAGAAGTACACCATAAATTCAGGATCAGACCTAGAATTAACAGCTGAATCCCTTTTATTAAGTAATACAGGGAAGAAAATTTATGTGAAGCAATAAATTAAGCAGTTAGTGCTACTTTAAATAGACACACATCAGCCCAGCATTTGTTTTGTTCTTGAGTTTTTAATTTATATTTTTTACATTTTATAATATATATTATTATATTTTGTTAGATTTTACCCATTTAAAAATACTCATTGTGTTGAAAATGTATGTCATTTGCATTGACTATATTATTTGTACAAATTACCTTCTGAGGCTTGGTAGCATCAACAGTTTCCCATGGTTCTGGATTGCTACTCTTGTTAATGCTTTAAGAGAAAATAAAGCAAAACAGGTATTATGTTTTAGCGTGTAATCATGCATATATGTTTCTTATAAGAGCTGTCTATTCTCAGTAGAACTAGTAATGTAAGTAAGTAGCTCCCTGAAAGAAGTTTACCAGTTTGGGCATTTATATTTTAATATAAATAATGTCTTGCTTTATTTGCGGCTTCCAATCACCAAACAAGCCAACACTGTTCAACTAGGTATTATCATAAGAGAAGTAAGCTCAAAAATCAGAACTGAACAAGGACACAAAAGGGGATTCTTACTGTGGCAGGTAAAGTATCTATTCCTATCACTTTGAATATAAAAGCTCCCAAAAGCTTAGAGAATAGCATTTAGCTCCAATTATTAGCCAAGCCATTAAAATATTAAGTTATTCTAAATTCGTATTGTCAAATGTTGTTTTTCATATACAAGCCAATAGCCTGGTTGCAACATATCTACATGTCATCCACCTATCTGATCACTGGAAATTCTTTATAGGCATATTTAAAAACTATTACAACTAAAGCAAAGAATTAGTAAAGTTATGAAATAACCCAGAATATGCTTTAAATTAACAAATTTCTTCAGTATTTACAATCTGCAGTATCTTGTTACTAGGAGTGTGGACCATCCATATGGCATTTATTTGGTGCAAAACATGATGGTCAAACACCTCTGTAGAACAAAAGAAGGTTAGGATGAACTCCAAGCAGTAAGTTTTCGCTTACATCACATCGGATTTGCAGAATAGGGAATAGATGGAAAAAGAGAATGCCCCAATAGCCGCGAAGGATATTATTCCAGCCAGGGGAATGAGCTGAAAGACACAAAACAGAGACAAAGTTGAACTAGTCTCCTGCCTATGGAGCCCTGAGCAAGGGGAGTGAGGGTTACAAGAAGCAAGATGTGACTAGCTGTTCAGGTGTGCGAGCTGTACATTACCGCTCACACACCTGAGCTCCAGGGCATAACTCTCAACCCGCATACCTCCCCTGCTTTCCCCATCTCCTCTACAAACTGCTAATTATTAAGTGCCAGTCCCTGTGTGACTGCTGGAGCCAGCTGCATCCCCCAGCCAATGAGGTGATCTCAGAACCAACGCCTATGCCAAACTTACTTCTGTTTTTGTTTTGATTATGTGGAAGAAGCTCGTTTTCATCATCGCGGCTGCCGCGGTTCTCCGTTACCGCGCCCCGGGCCGGGACCCCCCTGCCTGCGGATCCCGAGGGAGAGGGCACGACGCCTCCGTTACCTATCAGACACAGAGGGAGCGACAGCACTGCCGACAAGGTCACCACCCACTGACCCTGCGCTCCGCATTATATAGGGGCAGCCCCACCGCTGAGCGCGGGCCGTACCCCAGGTCACGTAGGCGGGACAACGCCCGCAGGCCCGCGCCCCGCAGCCCGCGCACGCAGGGCGCCTCCCAACGGCCGGCGCGAGCAGCGCCGCCCCGCGGCGTTCCAGTCCTCCGCAGGGAGCCGCGAAGGGGACTCTTCCCAATTTTCTCCCGCAGCTCCTCCGCTCCCTGCGGTGGCATTACTCAACTCTGCTTCTCCATTCGTCCTTCATCTTCTTGTTCGATCCCTTATCCAGGTAGCTGCCTAAAGAACAATGTATCGAGGCAAAGGCACAGGCAAGGCCTTGGCAAGGGGTGTTCAGCGACCAGGAGACTGATGTCCCTTTTCCTGCAAGAGCAGCTTAACGCAGGCAGAGGGCACAACCACTCTATTACGGTACACAGCTCTTACCTTCCCAATAACCCTGGCTGAGAACTCCCACCAGGGGCAGGCTGGAGGTGCGTGGTGCCAGCAGACAACTCCTCTAAACCAGCTTTTCCCTTTCCCTCTTGCCCACTGTAAAACACTAAAAGGAAGGTTTCCCTTACTGCATACTCTGCTGGCTCCTCATAGCAAGAAAGGAACAATAGGGCACAATTTGTTCCACTGGTCCTTCTAGGGAGCGAGTACATTAGTTAAGCATCAGCATGTATGAAAGATAGGAGCTGACAGCAGTTTGTAGTCCTCACAACATTCAGGTCTGTCTATTCTAAAGCTGGAAAGCAAAACAGAGAGCTACCTTGAAGGTCTTCATACTTTATCTCCAGCATTGCTGTCAAGAAACCTTTGGGTGTTTGGGAAGCTCGTTGGCACTGGCCTACTTGTTACCAAGCAATGAAGCAGCAGGATAGTCCCGCCTCAGAAAATGGTGATCAAAGCCACCAAGCTGTAAGGACAGTCATTTATATCTGAACCCTTTCCTAAATTACAATGGCTACTCCCCCTTTTGCCCTCCCACAGTCACTAACTGCCTTGGAACTTCCTTTTGTGATCCATCTCACTGTAAACTGCACTGTAGTGTGGTCCCTAGTGCCCATGTTTTGAGAAAGAAATACTTGTTAATGGATTAATTACTTAAGAACCTCAGCTGAAATAAGAAATTATCTTTGACAGTGGAGTTGTTCACAAACATTTTCATGGGGAAAAAGGAAGGAGTATTTAAAAGCTTCCGACCTGGTAAGTTAAAATGCATACTTATATACATACAGTAACAATTTCCCTTGATATATCTACATATTTTAGAAGATGACCTATAAAAATATATTGACAAAGAATAGTTGGGTGAGGAAAAGAATTCTGCAGAAAGAGTTTTAAAGCAAACTTCCTTCTCTGAAGAAGAAATTATTATAACTTAATTACAGACTTAGTAACTCAGACTGTTTACTCAATCCAGCTGTTTGTATAGCTGTCAGTAACTGATCTAAAATTATTCCCCAAAACCCAGACTCTAAACCTACAACAAGGTATTAAGCACTGACAGCCTTTTCACTACCTGTTTTGGAATCTGCTTGTCAGAAGGCAAGTCTGTAGATACACACATATAAAACGCCTGACATCTTCCACAGTATGGGACTTACTACCTCCTATTTAACAGTCTGAAAGCTTTTCTCATTCTCCTTTAGGAACTTCACAACATATTTTAAATTAAATATTATTATGCCAGTGTTTGTACAGAGAATTAGGAAACCTACAGTAGCAGTACGCTGTTCCACAGTGCTTTATCTAAGAATCTCAATTACTTGTTTCTAGATGGAAACCTAGCCAAAGGAAACAAGATTTTCATTTATTCTCCATTACTGAAATCACAGATTTTTCTCAAGTGAAATTTTTACACACTGCAAACTACAGTACAAAAATAAAGGTACAAAAAAAAAAAAGTACAGTATTAAAAAGCAGAAAAGATGTAAGCCATTGCAAAAAACTTTGTGATGTATTTAAGAATACCTATGCTACATCACTCCTTTGTTTCATGAAGCTAATTTCTCGAGTACAGATTTTTTCATAAAACTCCAAGTCTTTCATGTTTAAGGATGGTTTTACAGTCCTCAATGATTTTACAAAATGCTCATGTTTTACAGCAGTCACTTCAAGTCCATTCTCTTGCAATGCCAACAAAGCAGCCTTTAAAAGAAAAAGAAAGGAACAACTTAAAATGCTCATCATGTTTTAATTGGCAAATTATTGTAAGTAGTCTAATACATTTTACATGAAACAAAATTTCAAGTAAAGCATCTGAAAGCAGCATCATATACTTTATGGTTATTGAACAATAGATACAACATCAAATAAAATCACTGCAACTCTTCCATTCACTTTTTTTGTCTGGATTAGACAGTATCTTTGGTAACTTAAATTGTTGGATTTTCCTCCCAGTCTTTTGTCTTTTATGCAACTCATCTCAAATACTTACAAGATTTATCTTCTCATTTTTTTTCTCTCTAGCCTTGACAGCATGTACTAATTTCAGTTAAAAATGCTGCAGTTGCTTGCAGTACACAGATTACAATTTGTTTATATGTGAGTTTGGATTACAAAGGGCCATGAGACACAAAGGGTAGTACAGATCCTTAACTTCTAGTAAATTATCACAGAAAGCCTTTATTCTTATTTGGCTTTTTTATTTAAAGAATTAACCTTTATTAGGTTCTTCAGCTTCATTCCTTCTCTTTGTATTTTCATTATAAACTGTGAAAGAATCCATATAGAGATGGCTTGGTAACATCTATGAGCTAGCTCTCTTTTTTCATTGAAAGGTTTACTTTACAGTTTATGTCACAGATTGATTCAACCATGAATATTTCTTACCTCCTTGCACAGATTTTCAATATCAGCTCCAGAGAAGAGGTCTGTTAGAACTGCCACGTCTTGTAATGACACATCAGTATCTAATGGAATTTTTTCTGTGCAGATTTTCAAAATGGAAAGCCTTCCCTGTAGGATGGTGTATTTTATACAACAAAACCAAACCAAGAATTAATCGCTCTCCAAAGAAGTACCAAATTAGAAATTAGAACTAATGAAAATCAAGAAGAGTACCAAAACTACTTAAGTTTTGGTGGAAGAGTGAACAAAATGCTATTAATGGAGATAACCATAAGAGTATTACCTCACATATTAAAGTCTGTTATTCGCCATTGCCCATTACTTCATGACTACATAGTATTTTAGACTAAGGAGTCCATATTTGGCCTGCTCTGGCTGAACATTTTTGTTTTGGGAAGCTCACAAGTAGCTACACTACTTTTGGGAACAGGGCAAAAGAATGATTTGAAGCAAGGACAGACAACTTGTTATGGTATTTTATAAACTGCAGCTTGATTTTGTAAATACAGAATTCTACCAGATTTTGTCTGTTTTCTATATGTGATAGTATAGCTACATACACCAGGTCAAATATTACTGGTGTTTAAATCATAAATGCAATTATTCCTCTTTAAGATTCTTCATTGTACCTTAAGTTTAGTGAATCATCCATCAGTTGTTAAATACATTTATTACAGGAGTATGTCCCCATTTGCTCTTACAGTGTGCTGGGAATCAATACCTCTCCATTTAAATCCAAGTATGGCTTTGTAATACATCACCTTTAGATCCGGAGGTGGAATATAGATGACCTTGTCTAGCCTTCCAGGACGCAGTAAGGCATCATCCAACATATCTGGTCTATTTGTTGCAGCAACTACCATGAAATCCTTGTTCAAAGTTTCATGAAACTCTAGCTAAGAGATGATATAAACACATTAGTGCAAAATTGTTAAGATAACTAGTATCTTCAGGTAATATCTAACTACTAATGAGGAAAGGGGAAAGACAGAAGGATGATGTATCTTAACATGTAGTTACTTTCAATATTAGTATTTTATTTTTCTTCAGGTAAAAAACTGCCTTGGTGCAGGCCAGATTAAGTGACAAGGAAGAAATATATGTATTGGTTTTGTATAAACTAGTATGAGAACGCACTGCAAATAAAGTAGGGGTAAAAAGTAAGTCCAGGAAGGAACCTGTATAATAGTAAAAATAACACAATCTAAAAAATTACCTTACTGTCAAGCAAGAGGATTTTTGTGACAGAAGATGAAGACCAACTAGTAATAATTTTTAGCCAGTGTATTTTGTTCAAAGTCTTGTTGAAGAACAGTGTATGCAAAAAGTTAACAGCCTATACACAGTATGTTTTAGAAATTATGACAGAATGAAAGAGCATCTTGCATATTTTTAAGCTTGAGGTTTAAGGTTAAAAAGTGTGATTCAACAACTAAAATTTTTGGAACAACTGGACAGCATTTATCATCCTTCCTATGTGGAAAAGGGAACATAAATACCTTTCTTTCCTCGTCACTTTGTTCTTGAAATTGACCCTCAAGCTGCTGCTTGCTTCCTCTTCTTTCTGTGACTTTCAGCCCAATACCATCCAACTCATTGAGAAGAACAGAGAGAACCCGCTCTGAGACACCATGGCTAGTTTTGCAGTGTGACCGAGATCCCAAGATAGAGTCAATCTCATCTAGGAATATTATTGCTGGAGCATTTGCTCTTGCTTGGCGAAAAACCTTTTTTTAAAATATTAATGAAGTAAAACATCAGTGCATACATTTTGTCAGGTAAGGAGAAAACACCTATTTACACATACTCTATTTCACTTAAATTTAAAGATACACTTAAAGATTCACAGGAGCTGTTCTGGCTTACATTTACTATAGGCAAGGTCTTATTTAGATTCTTAAATGAACTGAAAACAAAAGGGTAGAAATACATTCAAAGTTTAAAACTTGTAGAATTTTAGGGCTAGATTCTCAGTTTATGTACATCTGAATCTGAAAGCTATCTTATTTAATAATCAGATGAGAGCTTTAACTATCATCTTTTCAGTAACAAAATTTAGACCATCACAAAAATCAAGCAAAAAATAACCTAGAGGCCTTATACAAATTAAAAACTGTACCTGAGACAAAATCTTCTCTGAATCTCCAACGTAAGGTGAGAAGAGGTCAGCACCACTTACAGAGAGAAAGGAACAGTGACAACTTGTGGCCAGAGCCTTCACCAACGTGGTTTTGGCACACCCTGACGGCCCATAGAGAAGAATACCCTTTGGATGAGACAGGCCCATCCTAGCAAATGCCTGAGGAAACTTCATAGGCCACTCAACACTCTGTCAATACATAAAAAAGTGATGACATTCTTAGTAACAGAATAGAATTCATAGGCAATCAATAACACTTGGGAGTGTATTATTTCCTTTCCTTGGTAGAAACACTAATTTGAAATCAAAGAATACTAGCTTGGTCTTTCTTCATATAGTGCTCCCTTCTAAGAGTGTCCTCTCAAACAGAACAAAAGGCAATTCTTGAGAGATGACAGACAAAAGCTGTCTCTGGCTACGCATTCAGGAATGAACAAGTTCTCTGGATGCAAGTCAAGTGTTTTTCAGCTACTCAAAACCATGCTTATTTTCCCATGATACTACAGTTGGGAGTGACACCTTTTTAGAAGAGTTCTAACAAACACTGCAATATTTTAATGAAGTATAAAAAAATGTTTTAACATAAATAGGTTGGGGCAATCCCAAGCACAAATACAGGCTAAGCAGAGAACGGACTGAGAGCAGTCTTGAAGAGCTGAGGGTGTTGGCTGACAAGGTCAACATGAGTGTGTGCTCATAGCTCAGAAAGCAACTGGGCTGCATCAAAAGGAGTGTGACCAGCAGGTCAAGGGGGGTGATTCTCCCTCTCTACTCAACTCCTGGGTGACCTCTCCTGGTCTCCAGTCTCCTGGAGTACTGTGTTCAGCTCTGGGACATGGATCTGCTTGAGAGAGTCCAGAGGAGGCCTTGAGATGCTCTGACAGCTGGAGCACCTCTCCTATGAAAACAGGCTGAGAGAGTTGGACGTGTTCAGCCTGAAGATGAGAAGGCTCAGGGCAGATCTTATAACAGCCTTCCAATACCTAAAGGGGGCCTGCAAGGAATCTGGTGAGGGACTTCTTACAAGCGAATGCAGGGGTAGGACAAGGGGGAATGGTTTTAAACTAAAAGAGAGATTTAGTTTAGATATTAGCAAGATATTCTTTACTGTGAGGGTGGTGAGGCACTGGAACAGGTTGCCCAGGGAAGTTGTGGCTGCCTCAAACACAGATGTGTTCAAGGCCAGTTTGGACAGGGCTTTGAGCAATGTGGTCTAGTGCATGGTGTCCCATTGGAACTAGATGATATTTAAGGTCCCTTCCAACCCAAATAATTCTATGATTCTATGAAATACATTATGTAATAAGGTAATTTGAAAGAGAATTAATTCCATCATGTAGCATACAGAACACCTTGGAAGACACAGCTATTAGAAACTAGCTGGATTTGTCTTATCCGTTACCTGTTTTAACTTCAATTTCACATCTTCAAGACCACCAATTTGCTCCCAAGTGACAGGTTTACACTCTGTTAGTCCAATTGCACTTCGAAAAGAGGATGGCTGGGTTTTTTTAAAAGCTTCTTGGAAATCTGCCATGTTAATCTCTGTTTTCACTGAATCCTGAAAAAATACAGATAAAGCATATTAACAATATTTTTACACAGTAACTTACAATGCTGCATTAGTATGCAAAATACTTCACAAAAGGCCAAATGCAACTAATAAAACAATGAATTCTCGCTCTAACAAGCTTAAGCACTGCAGACACAAGGCTGTAACACGAAGCAGTCTCTTTAGTGGCAAGTTTTTACACAGGAAGAAAAAAAACCCAAACCAGAAATTAATGTTTTAGAAAAAACTACTATTCCCTAAGTTATAACTCCATTAGACAGTGATCTGCTATGTCAAGTGGTTGCTAGCTTCAGGGTTACTACATACCAAATCCTAGACTGTCTTGAATACAAACAAAAATGTTCTAACATCCATTTTTACCACAGAAAGTAAGGCGTTATCTCAAACAGGCTATAAGATACCGTTATGAAACAACAGATGCAGTAACAGAACTGAGAAGCATTTTACAAAAGCGCTTGCAGTTCTCAAAGCAAACAGGCCATCTACTTATTATTTTCATTTGTTCATCCACATCTTTTTGAGATATCAGGCTCAAATTATTTTAATATTTTCAGCATTTGTAAGGTATCTGGAGGAGATGGAACTTTTAGAGATATGACGCTTTCTTTTTTCCTATCCTTGAGTGAAGACAGGGATAGGAAAATTCTCTGTAGATACTCTGACTCTAGTAATTTTGCAAATATCATGTTAAATTCCACCAAGCCATTCCAGATTAAAGCCTACATATCTGTGGTATATCTCAGTTCTTGTGAAAGTCATAAGAACTTTATATAGATATGGAATTGGAGAATTGCCAAGAAATTAAATTTCTGCACGCTGAGCAGCTGTATACCTTGTGTCTACAACAATGTTATACCTGGCTCTACAACACAAATGATAAAAGATATTATCACTAGCAGTTATATTTATGTGTCAACCTAACTGTAATTTGCAGTTATTATTAAGGAGAACTCTAAATCACCTGCAGCTTCAAAAGAGAGCTTTGGTGGACATTATAATTCAGTTTGTCAAAGACTAAAATGTCTGCACAATCCTAAAAAGATATGGACAAAAAATTTCAGCAAAGCTTTTCAACCAGAAAGGAGAAAGCAGTATTTTCAGGTGAGAGCTGAAAGGACCAGCATATTTACATTTGTAAAGACAGCTGGTATTTTCAGTATTTTAATTTGTGAGTTCTTCAACTTGCTGAGCTTTCCAAGGCATGCCAAGTATTAATGGGGAAAGGCTAGTACAGATATTAATGACATTCTTCTTGACTAATATGCAACCATACCAAAGAGCTGTGGAACACAGCCTGCATAGCAGCTTCTCTGCAGAGTGCGGTAAGGTCAGCTCCAACATACCCAGTTGTCATTTCTGCCAGTTTAACCAAATCAACATCTGTAGAAATTGGCATATCAGATGTAAGCAACTGCAGGATGGATCTTCTTTGTGTAAGTGTTGGGGTCCCAATAACAACCTGAATCAAATATGGTAAACAAAAATTTTAAGTAGGTATTTTCCTGTATTCCTCTTATTTTCTAGACACAGGCAAGCAGCTTGGTCTCTGCTCTACACTGCTTACTTAAGATTTACATGTACTTACACTGCAACTGAAAGAGTTTTATAGGAAACATTACCAGCACTATACAGATGACAAATACTTAAAATACTCTTCATTTACACTTACTTTCCAGGTGAACAGTGTTTGCATAAGCAGTTGTTCATAAGACACTGTCAGCTAGTGTACATCAAGTCCTAATTTAAGAAAATTTTATCGTAAAACATCACAAAACAATAATTTTCCTTGCAACACAAGAACTGGATTAATTAAAAAAAAATCAATTAGATAAACATTCATACATTAAAACCCTGGTAAAATACCACCATAAAATATGTCTCAAGAACTCAAGAATGAAATTTATACTTGTGAAAGCATTAAAGAACTTCACTAAACTGGATGACCCAGGAGTGTGAGCAAAATAAACACCACAAGCAAAAGCATCGTGCATAGTGTAACTGCAAGTGTTCTTTCTTCTTTAGACTATTAGGCTAGAAGTTTTCCAGAGTAGACCAAGCCTCTGTTACTGAAATCTGAAGAGACTTTTTGACATAATGGGTTACTAGTCTTTTTAAGGAGAGATGTATAAACCTTTAATCTGGGATTTAAATGAGAAAATCTAAGTCTGTAACGCTAAGCATCTGTAAGCAAAAAGAAACCCTCAAGAAGAGGTTCATGACTTCATCATGAAGAAGCATAAAGGCTCCCCTTGTCCATTACCAAGTATTTGGAACTCCCAGCTTCAGTAAAATGCGCTTCTTACCTTACCCGAGCCACAGCAAACTAGACAAACAGGGCATAACTCAAGCCTGTAGAATCCTGCTATGAAACCTGACCAGCAGACATTAAAAAAATTTAAAAGTTACTTCATTAACTTGCGCCCCTGCACAACCTCAAAAAGGAAAGAAGGAGCATATGAATCCCATGGCTTGCTTACCTCTCTGTCAAATCTCCCAGGTCTTCTCAGTGCAGGGTCTAAGGCATCAGGCCTATTTGTTGCTGCTGTAATGACTATTTTATCCTCACTACCAACACCATCCAGCAGTGTTAGTAACTGAGCAACAATACGATCTTCAGGAGCATTGTTTGACCTTCCTCGCTTTGGGCATAAAGAATCAATTTCATCAATAAAGAGGATGGTTGGGCCTTCATGTGCCATTTCTCTGGCCTTTTCAAAGACTCCCCGCAAATTCTCTTCACTTTCTCCCGGTCTTGAACCATAGACAGCTAGGCCACTGACGCACAACAGAAACGCACCCAGTTCTTTGGCTACTGCCTTTACCATAAGGGTTTTCCCTACACCCGGGGGCCCTATTAAAAGCACTCCATTAGGGACAGAAAGCCCTAGCTTCTTAAAAGTCTTTGGAAAGCGGAAAGGCAGATCAATAATTTCTTTCAAAGACTTTCTCACATCATCTAGTCCTGCAATTGAAGTTTTTGCAGTGTCTTCTGATAAATGTCTGTACCATTCATAAGTGATCACCTCCTTAATCTTTACACTTGTTTGGGGGGTTATCAATCCAGCTTCATCCACCAAAGGGACTACAGATAGTATTTCAATATACATGACAGGACTTTCTAGATTTGGAGCAACAGTAACAACATAATGAAGTAAAACATAAATATTTCTTAGCAGTTCTCTGATTGTCTCCTGCAACACTGCTCTGGGAGTCGACTTTTTCAGCGCAGCACTCTTAAGGACCACTCTCACAGCTGCCTTTGTTAGCCGGCGGTATGCCAGGAGCTGCAGCTGGCCCACACTCAGCGTAAGGCCCGTCACGTCCCTTGCCGTTACACCGGCGGTGCTGCACGTGAGATCAACCTGCAGGTACCCGTCCGTCAAGTCGTGCCTGGGCCACACCGTGCACAAGCAGCAGCCCGTAGGCAGGGAGATCCTCACCGGGGCGCCGATCCTGGCTCCCAAGAAGGACAGTGTAGAGGGTCCTACCCTACACCTCTGGGTGCCTTCGTCTCCCGGGTCCAGGAGGAGCAGCTTTAGGGCTGCCCTCTCCATCGAGGGCTTGCACACCGCCCCTTCGTCGAGAGAGGGCAACCCCTGCTCTGCACGGGCCGGTCCAGCTCCTTACTCACCCCGCCTCACGCCGCCGCGGGCCTCACGCTCACCCCAACCCGCCGCTCACCGCCCGAGCCGAGACCGCTCTCGCGCAACTACCGCGCCGGGCCGGGTCCGGCCCTGCTAACAGGCGGCCACAGCGCAGCCCGCACATGCGCAACAGCGGAGCACGCGTACTGCGAGAGAATGCGTACGGCGGGGCGGTGCCTCCCGTCAGGCTGCCCCTTCAGACGCTGTAGCGGGTGTTTGGTGTGGCGGCGCTGTCAAATCGCTGCCCATGAGGTGAATGCCGTTTTGTAGTGACGGGCTGCCGGCTGCAGCTCTGCTCTCGGCTTCTTATAACCTCTTCCCACAGACGAAATGATTGACCCCCTCCTCATTGCCACTCCACTTGTTCTTCACAGCTGCCCTTGGTGGGGCTTACTCGCCTCCCTCATTTCGTCTCCTTTTTGTTGAGTTGGTCTTTCTCGTGTCTCAGGTTAGTGCTTCTCTTGGGGCTGGGCAGCCCCATTTTCACCAGCGTTTAGAGTTGAGTCAGCTGTAGGTGCCTGTTAAGAAAAATACGTGTGGAACTATGCAGTTGACTTGGAAAACTGCTGCTAGAACTAATTAGGACACATACTTATTCAACGATTGGTAAAACTGTAGTAGGTTGCTCTTCTGACAAATGCTTAGCCAGAGCTCAAGAAAAATTAATTGTATAACTTTTTTGTCCGCCACCTTCTTAAACTGTGCCATGAGTTGAGCAATGCTTTTAATAAAATCCTTCCTGGAGATCTGTCAGCATTGTGGGATACAAGAGAATAATCGTGATCTATAAAATTCAGCACATGCGTGGTTTTATTCTAGCAAGTGGCTTCATCGTAGGTTAAATTACATGTTCTCCATTTGAGACCACATATATACAAGAGTTGCAATCTCAGGTACATGACACCGGTCAGATGCAGGTATGTTCACAGTTAAACAGAGGATGGTTTAAAGCAATGGCTACCAACTGTCCAGCTTGTGATTTGAAAGCCTCTGGAGGGGAAGCATAACAAAATCTTTTTGATGGTGTCCTGCTTAATCAGAGAGTCAAGGGCTGTACACAAGGTATTTTAGTATGCCATAGGAACAAAAGCAGGCAGTGGTAAGAGAGCTGGTTCAGCTGAAAAAATACTAAATTATGAGTAGAAACTCGTAAGAAAGGTGTAGGGCTGAGCAGCGTGAAAACCAGAAAGCTGCCTCCTTATGGCTAATTATGTGCAAAGGGGTCTATGTTATATTTCCTTTCAATTCATGGCCAGATTTTCTCCTTTCAGTGTTAATTTTCTGTTCCTTTTCTCCTGGATATCTACTTAATGTTTCTTTTCATAGCACGTGTTTATACTGTGTATATATACAAATGCTAATTTGGAATATGCAGACTTATTAAGTATTTAGTATGGGACAGGCTAATGTTTGTCCAGAGAACATACAGATAAAAGATTATAAGGAGCTTTCATTCCAAGGAGAATGTATTTTCAAGCCAATGTCTTATAAAAACATCCTTTTGTTTTGTTTCTTTCCATCAGAGGTTCTCATAAACACGAGTGCCCTCGAGTACGTACCCGGTTAAACAAAAAACATGCTCTGTTTAAAATGGTAGAGCTGTGTTTCAGAGTTCTAAACTGGAAGTGGTAGACCCTCTGCCTGGTATTAAAAAGTTGTGTTTAGGAAAGAAAAATATGGAAAAGTGCATATTTGAAATGAGCTCCATGGTTTATGCTCTATATAGTTGTTCTTTGTAACAGACTTACTGTAACATCTGGAAAATCTGATTTCTTATGAGAAGGAAAACACCTGCAAGTCTAGTCTTGAGTGACAAAGAATTCCAGATAATAGCTGTTAGAATTATTGATTTCAGTTTCTGTTGGCTTTAGTGAGGACAAGTTAGATCTTCTTCCTAATCTTTTTTTTTAATGACAAATGCATGGAAGAGGTGCTGTGCAGTAATTGATTTATTTTTCCAATTTAAAATTTACTTTGATACTGATTTGCATAAATATAACTGGGCAAGTACAGCAACCTATCCAATTTTCCTTCCTGCCTTCTGTTAATCATCATTATATAATCCTTGTCTTTCTTTATAATGAGAAAAGCATCACTATGGCAAAGATGATGAGTTAGTTAACTGGCAATAAATTGTGATTTTGTGCATTGCACTGCCATGCAAATGCTTGTGTCAGTGCAAAGAATGGCTTGAAATGGGTAGTTGGAAGGGGAGGATCACAGCCCAAAGGGGTCACAGTTCCAGCTTGTGTTGTCACATTGATTGTGGAAATGCAGGTGATGGTTTAGGGGAAAAACAAGACAAAGCTACCAGCCTGCTTGTCAGGTAGCTATCAATAATAATTTTTGAAACATGAATGGATACTTGTTTCAGAAAAATATGAAACGGGAATGAAGTAGTAAGTCATGATTCACAGTAGTCTTACGTAAGAACAGTTGATTTGACAGTGTTGCTGTATGCTGCTAATATTTTTGGCTTTATTCTAGTTACCTGTGAGTTACTAAGTGTAAAACATGGATCTAACAATAACACTCTTGGTGTCCAACATGAAAATTACTATATTGTTCCTTGCTGAACACATCTCAGTGAATTTTTTAACTTAAACTTCTTTGAATTTAACTGTAGTCTATTTTTTTGTAATACTGAATATTTTACTTTAAGACAGTGATAGTTCAATTCTTTTTTGTATAATGAAGTGGAGCCCAAAACCCACTAAAGCAACTTTTTGAAAGTGTACATGATTGGCTTTTTTGGAGCAAACTGTGGAATCAAGACCTTATTTGTATATTTTAATGGAAAACTTTGCTGAGTGACATTGCTCTGCTTTGGAACACATAACTTTTCGTAGTCATGCTCCTGAATAATTTACAGACCCCAAAATAGCAAAAAACCAGCAGCAAAATAGCAAAAAGGTAATCTACCTTAAACTGTCAGAAAAATAAAAAGAATGTTTTAAACAGTTTTCTTACTATTCACTAGATGGCAGCTGATCTTCAAGAATGGTTATATTTCTCCTTTCAGATCTGATAATTTGAAGGGAGTAGTCATCAGTTTATGGAGAAATCAAATATTGTCCAGCATTGTCTTCATTTCTAATATGAAACTGAAAAACCCGCACAGTGAATGTTCAGATAATTCTCTGCTTTATTACTGTTTCATGTTGGCTTTCCTGCTGTTTATTTCTGGGAAGAATGTTCCTTTATTCTTTGCTTTCATATTTAGTGGGCCAGATTAACTTCTTTTTAAGGAGAATGTACAATAATAATATTCTAAAAGTAAAGAATAATATTTCTGTTTTATATATACTTTTTTTTGTAGAATAAAATAGTGTGCAAAATTTCCAATTATTGCAATTTACAAAATCAAAACAACAGTGTCTTGTTACAATAGTTCCCTGTATACAAAATGCAGAAGATATTAAGCTGATTATATTTAGATAAGTTTGACTGTAGTATCAGAACTGAAATTTTTATTTTAAACTGACAAATTATCGGTCTTTAGCATAGTCTTTTTAATGGTAAATAGATTTGAAAATGTGCTGTGATTGTGAATCAGATAAAGATAGCTTAAAGTGAGTAGATGCCATGTATATACTTTAGGGCAGAATCTTAGTATTTGTGGAAGTTGTGTGACTAAGTCTAAATTCTGGATTATACTTATGCTAAATATTATACATTTCAGACACCAGGCTCTGTTACAACAGAACTTCCTAAATAAATTGTAAAGACGTGCTTAGAAAAGGAGTGGAAAGAACTTTTGTATGTCTGCATGTCTTTATGGGAGGGCCACCCTCAATGTGTTTACTTAATTTTCTAGTGAATATCCAGTCTTGTATCTTTGTATGGAAAAAGTTCCCATTGTAGTTAGCAGGAAATTTGGATGTGTGAGGCATGTGAGGTTAGGCTCTGTATTTCTCAAAGAAGAGTGCGGAAAATCACTGCTGCCAGAAAGCTATTGTGAAGTAACTGCACCTTGGGTAACATTCTTGCTGCGTCTATGCAGGAAATTACTGCTGTCACTGAAGAAGCACCAGAAAAAAACAAGTGTGCCTGCACCTGAAGTCTTCCAATGAAAGTCAGTTGTGTTTGCATCGGTTGTCAAGGAAATGATTTTATGCTAAGACGCTATATTTACTTGGGAGTGACTTGAGGCCCCGTTGCACATTGCACACTCTTGACAGTTCTTTAGGGTGGTAGCCTCTCCAAAAGGGGGGAAATGAACTGTATCAGGTAATTTAAGAAGACACATTTATCAATTTGTCAGTATTTGTCTTTAGCACCTTTTCATTACGGCTTAGGGATGCTTGGTTATCTGCTTCAACCAAATATATAATCCAGTGGGTCACTGGATCTTATTTTGGATATGGAATAGTGAGATCCTTGTGTGGTATTCAATATAGGTACGAGAGGAAACTCTGGAGAATTACAGAAGGACCATGCAGGATTTCTCAATAAAATGGCAAATGAAATTCATTATACATAAATGTCGACTGATGCACAAAGAGAAGAGCAGTAAGAGGGAAGGGCCCTTTTATAGCATAAAGATAAGTGATTCCCTGAAGATGTCAGCTCAGTGCTTGATGTGCAAAAAGCAAATAAAATGTTAGCATTAACTAAAAAAGGAGCAGAGAACAGAACAAAAACCATGTCAGTCCCACTGTGTAAATTTGGGGCTCATCTGTACATTATGTATTTTGTGTACAGAAATCTGTAATAGAACTGGGAGAGGTTCAGAGATGGCAGCAAGAATAATCAAAGGTCTGAAACTGCTTCAGAGCAAGAAATGACTAAAAGTAGACTGTGTCTCCTCAACACAAAAAGAAAACTTTGAGGTGGCTATGGAAGGGATTTACAAAGTGGTAATTTGGATGAAAAAGTCCTGTTCTGAGGGTCTATTTCAATGCCAGAACTAGTGATGCTAGTCAGACCTCCCTTCAAAACAAAGAGATAATCCATCACATGATGAGTACTGCATCTGTAGAACTTCACTGAAGGATGCTGCGGATGTGACAGTGTATGTATGTGTGAGGGAAGACTGGTCAGGTACTTAGAAAAGGATGCTGGTCATGAGAGTGCTCAGGATTGAGGATGTCTGTGTGAGAGGAGTGCTCAGAGGGGACTGCTGAGGAGCAACACTCCTGTTGGTGTGAGGAACTTCTGCAGGCTGAAATCATTGGAAACCAGGACTGTATGAGAGAGGAAGTGTCCCACACACTTATTCTCTCTGTGACCACTGTTCTCAGTTTTGTCATTTTAAAAGCACATTCTTAAAGCATCGCTGCTCATTTTTTGAATGATACAGAGTTTTATAAAAATGATTGGTTTCAGGCATACAAAATGTTAGGTACCTGCTTTGTGCTCACATTTTCCCTCTTAGAAAATCCAGCATAGCTGTTATACGATTAGTGTGGAGTTTACATAGAGTGGTCTTGCAGCTTTCTAGGAATTTTCCCAAATGCATTCAAGGAATTCCCACTGTGGTTTCTAGGAATTTCCCTTGCCCTTTTAGAGAATTTTCAGGAATTCACCTTAGGCTTGGTAGGAATTTTCCTATCAAGTTTTCCTTCCTTGCTTTTTAGGGATTTCTGCCAATGCTTTCTAAGAATGTTCTATTTTCTCTTCTGCTTTCTAGGGATTTTCTGAGTGTGTCCTAGGAATTTGCCTGGTGACCTGGTATGTTCCCCATGCCTTCTAAGATCCTCTGTGCTTTCCAGAAAGTCTTTTTAGGATAATAATTTCTAGGAATTCTCTCTGTGCTTTGTAGGAACATTCCTACATTCCAGGAATCCACACAGAATCATCTAAAGATTCTCCTCAGTCCATTTAGGAACCCGTGCCATGCCTGCTTTGAAGAGCTGGTTGAGCAGGAGCAAAACCTGAAGTACTTGGATACGAAGGCAGTTGTTCAGTACATCTTTTTTCACCCAGAACTTAGCTTGGAAAATGTTTCACACTTCTTTTTAGACTTCGCTTCCTTCATGCCACAGCTCTCTCTCTTCTTTCTCCTTGTTCAGACAGATAAATTTTCTTTTTTCCTTTTTCAGGTTTTCTGATAGGTCATATTGCTGTCTTCAGAAAGACTATAACACTTCTTCACACCTTCACAGAGTATTCATGTCAGTCAGACTGATTTTAGAGCTGTATATATGTCACTTAGTCTTAACTTGAAAACTTCAGATAAGATCATGTAATTTACAATTTTTATTAATAGATCAGTAAATGACATTAATCTGTAAACAAATGTTTGTAATATACTGATAGCACAAAGACTAAGTGCTGAATCAGAAGGCAATTAAATTAAGATTTAGTTGTATGTGAAACACCTGTGTTACCCTATCTAGCATCACCTGCACTCAAGGTACTTGCTGTGATGAATCCACTAGTCAATAAACCTTTGGCTCCTGATAATTGCTTTTTTATAATCGGGTTCCATGCTATAATGAAAATAATGTTTTGTCCTATTTGAAGTATTTTTATGAAAGGCCTTCTTTGGGAACAGTAGAATTAGATAAATGCATTAGCAGTGAATCCAGTTGTGTTGGCATGGGAAACAATTTGCTTTTAGGAGGGGAAGCTCAGTGGTTAATGGTGTTAAAAAGACTTTGGTGAGTTTGGTTTTATTTCTGTTTCTTTTGTTTGCGTTCCTAAAACCTGTCATGGCTCAGAATGCACTGACAGGCCATAATCATCCTGAGGAGGCTCACCTAGGGCTTTCACCCACACCTCTGCCCAATAGCCTGGTGCTCCATTTAGCATCAGGCCTGGGCATTTATTCAGTGATGGCTTCTGTTACACTGTAAGTGTGTATCTGTTAAGAACTAGTTGTGGTATAGCTATGGGCTCTTGCTGTATGGGACTGATTTTTTGGTTTGCCTGTGGACCTGGACTTTTAGGTGCTGTTCCTGGGCTTGTGTAGGTTCTCTGGGTTTAGGCTTGTGAGCTGTGCTTTGCCAGCTTTGATACCAAGTTTGGCTACTGATGAAGAAAGTCTAACTGATCTGTTTGGGGCCAGTGAGCTGTCAGACTGGCTTTAGCTACTCATAGACAGGACATGAGAGCCTCAATGTGTATCTTCCGTGCCTGCCTTTTTTTTTTTTTTTTTTTTAAAAAATAAATTTTTTTATTGTTTTTTATTCCCTTTTGTTTTCTAATAGCTCAGCTCTCTGAGTAAGGGAAAGCAAGTAGAACTGACTGAAGCATGTTGAATAGGTGAATAACAGTTCTGTTTTGTGGTGATGTGTGAAGTTTAAAAGTGTAACAAAAAAAAAAAAATCAAGTTTCTTATAAAAGAGTACTAAATTCAAAGTTCCATCTCAGAAAAGATTAAGCTTTCCAGAGGAAGGTTACAAATATGCCCAGAGGGCTGGAGTACCTCTCCTATGAAGACAGGCAGAGAGAGCTGAGCTTGTTTAGCCTGGAAAAGGCTCCAGGGAGACCTTAGAGCGGCCTTCAAGTATTTAGAGGGGTTGATAGAGTCTCCTTCCAATGTAGGAGAGGGACTTTTTACAAGGGCATGTGGTAACACGGTAAGGGTGAATGGCTTTAAGCTGAAAGAGGCTAGATTTAGGTTAGATGTTAGGAAGAAATTCTTTACTGCAAGGGTGGTGAGGTACTGAACAGGGTGCCCAGAGAAGCTGTGGCTGCCTCATCCCTGGCAGTGTTCAAGGCCAGGCTGGACAGGGCTTGGAGCAACCTGGTGTAGTGGAAGGTGTCCCTGCCTGTGGGAGGTGGTTGGAACTGGATGTGCTTTAAGGGCCCTTCCAACCCAAACCATTCTGTGAATATGTTTGAACTGTAATAGTAATAGTGAGCTGTTACAGTATCGTGATTGCATACTTGGGGAAAGATAACGTCTTCAATGCTACTTATGTATTATTTTTGTAGTATTTATCAGAGAAACAACTTTGGACAGAAAAAGGGTGGTAGTTTCTGCTTGCAAGTAATTGGCTTAATTATCTTAGAGAATGGGATACAGAATATTTTATTCAATTTTTTAAATAAGGAAACAAACACACACTCTGAACAATGCGTGTTATTAAAGGTTGTTATTACTATTTTTGGAGATTCACTGAAACTTCTGTGTTTTCCCTAATGTACAGTGTCTTTACAAAGCATTTTAATATTGTCATAGCAATTCTTTAGTGTTTTATTTATGCTTTTATACAAAAGTTTAGAAAAAGCAAAAGAAACAAAGCATTAATATAAGAATTATTTTCTTGGAAGGGAGTGTAGTCTTGTGAGGGGCATAATCCCTGAATAGAGCTATTCTTTACAAATTCTTTATTTGAAGTACTTTATTATACTTTTAGCCTGTGCAAGTTCTGTGCTTGTGTGTAACAGTGTTTTTTAGCTTTTGAATCTGACTGCATGTGAAGTTCTACAAAATTGTTTCTGCTATACTTTTTAAGTTATCTGTTGCCGAGTAGTTAATTTCTAATAAATTTTAGCAATATCAGAACATCAATTTAATAATATTAAAGTGCTGATTACATGTCAAGCAACATAGGTCAGTTTAATTTATGGTTTCTAGTGTCTGAAGTGTTTTTAAGAATATATTTTGCTGTCTGAAATTCTGAAACGGAATGGTGCTATATTCTGTTACTCAGTAAATTTTCTAAAGTGCCTGTTTTTTACTTCTGCAGGTTGTCAGGGTCTCCTTCTGTGAAAACTAACTTCATACAATAATACCTTGTACAGAGTAAATTTTTAGGTAAGCTCTTTCTCATGAGTGATTTCTGTAAAGTGAACAAATACTGTCTCCTTTTTTGGTTACTTGATGGTTAAGCAGTTAAACTTATTGCTGATATATATTTGCATTAAAAATGGTTAAGATGGTTTCTTTTATAAAACATTGTGCTGGCTGAAAATGCTAACGTGGATTGCTTAATTTAATGATCACTGTATCACAGAAATGTACTGCTGGAAAAGTATTTATTCTCTCATTGCCTGGAAATTTAGTTAAAATTACTTCTTTCATCCTTGTCTTGGTGGTTCATACAGGAACATATTAAAAGATGGGTTAGGATGGTCCTAAACTGAGTAGGATTAAGCAGAACTTTCTTCATATGCTTTCCACTTTGCTTGTAAAAGGAGGGTAAGGTTTCTAGAAGTGGTGATACTGTGATTTAGTTTCCTACATGTTTATTTTTGTATTAAGTATGCTTGGTTGCAAGCATGGCTGATTAAAGTTAGTGAGATTAATTCACAAATTGCAGTAGCCTATTACAGAAAGAATTGAAAATGTGACTTTGCCAAGATGGCATTGCTACCGTGTATACTTACCATGAAAATGAGGCCACAGTTGCTCACTGCAGGAAGAGAATTAAGCATGTTGCTTAGAAATAAAGTAACCACCCCTCCAAAAGGAAAACCAAAACCAAACCCAAAGAAAACAACAAAAAACCCAAATCCAACATGGCAGGCTTACATGGGAGGTATATGAGCATCTTTAACTTCCTTCGACATCCGAGGTCTTGGCATCGCCCAAGAAATGCTGATCATCTTGGAAAATCTGACTTCAACTTAGTACTAGTAATTTGATACAGATATACTACATGCAGTGTTAAATCTTGAATTCCCTTAAACTATTGTGTTCTGAACAGAGTACAATGTATTTTTTTTTTTCTGTTATACCAGTTGTCTTTTAGGCATCAAATACACTACAGTATTAATAGAAGTCATATGTCTTCCTAAAGAACAAATAACTTTCCAAGTAGAAAGGGACCAAGACAGCAAAGAAAGGTCAGGAATCTTGGAATAAGTAGTATAAAGAAGGAAAAACATTATGAGAGGGAAAGAGGAGTTCTTTGAACAAAAACGTACAATTTTGTCCTTAGTGATGCATTTACAGGAGCATGAATGATTCTACAGATATTACCAGGTTGGCATATATCAGAAAAATTGTGTATGTTTTATTCACGTTTAAGCACATTTCTTGTGCTTTAGCTAAAGAAAAATTTTTGGAACTCTTTGGAGAGACAGTCAATCCAGCTGCTCGTAGGAGCAATTGTCTTTGAGTGGTATAATAGTTTTACTCTTTGCCTTTGGGAAGAGTCTTATGCCTTCAGCATTCCTCTTTGCTAAAACAAGATCTCGGAACATAGTCATGCCTAAATATCAACATTTTTTCGCTTGTCATTGTGCTTTAAAATTAGATTAATTATCCTAGGTTTGTAGGAGTTTTCACTTCTGTGTCTATATTTTTCAAGCTGCTTTATTTCCGTTTACTGCTGTTTCAAAATTTTTAACGCTCTGGAATGAGGTGAGTCACCTTTTCTACTTCTCACTCCAACCTTTGATTACTGAGCTTACTGGTGTAAGCCAGTCACAACTTAGAGAGGACTTGGGAATGATTCCAGCATTGTCAGAAGGTTTCCATAGCTCAGAAATTAGTACAATGCAAAATATTTCAAAGAATTAGATACTCTTTTAAAACACACTGACTTAAGTGCCAGCACTTGAATGTCATCCAAGTTCTGTAATGAATGTAATGAAAGAAGACCATAGGAAGAATTTTCAATGGCTGACTTCGCTTAGCTTCTGCTAGGCCTGACTATGGAAGTTGGGAGATCTATTGTTTTGTTTGTTGTTTTTTTTTTTTTTTTTTTTAAAACAAGCTGAGGTGCAAAATTCACACAAACACAAGTCATATTTCCAGATTCGTGTGTTAGTTGAGTAGATTGGGCCTGAATGGGAAGTGATTAAATTATTGCTCGTGCTGCTCCATCTTCGATGTCTTTGCTTCGTTAGTGGTTTTAGTACTTGCATCCAGCTCTGTAGGTGAAGGTATGTTTGTGTTTCCTTGAGGAGGAGTATTTGATTTTTTTGCTTTCGAGTTAGATGCCAAATAGCAATAATTTTCATCTTTGCTTTTCTTACTGAAGTTGTTGGAATATCTGCTGGCTGTGTTTCTTTAGTGTTTCATGTGGGCATTATTGCTGCCCCATCACAATATACTTGCTGTAAATGTTTTAAAGCTTGAGTAATGGCAGATGGCAAAATAATAAATCTGACTTAATTCAACTACTGTGAGCTATATGAAGTGGTTCATTATGGTGATGATTCCCAGGTATTCACTGGGATGCATGGATCCATTATTTTCTAAATACCAGAAATGGCTTCAAGTGTAAGATACCAAACTAAATAACCCAAACATCAGGATATTCTGCCTGTAGTTTTGAGTTGGTCCAAAACAAGACATCACTTGAAAAATCCAGCACCAGATCTTGATGTCTAAAGTTAGGATTTGAATACTTCTATGAAGTCACAGCATTGTTGTCTTGTCTAACAGGATTCCTCCTTTTCAAAAATAAATCAATATTCTCAATAGTTATAAACTTTGTATGGTTTTGCTTGTTTGGGCTCCATGGGGCTGAATCTCTGGCTGGGATACAACCTACAAAACAAGTTAAACTGAAAATTGAAAATTGTGGTTTATAACTTTCCTACTGTTTAATGTACCACTCTGGGGATGTGATGCAGCATGTTCAAATAGTTATATAGTCTCTCTGGGTGAGATTTGGGAAAATGCTGTTTTATGTGTTGTTCAAACAGTGCTGCAGAAAAATAGTGAACCAGGTGAAGTAGTGTCTGTATACTGCACTTCTAAAAGTTGATTTAAATTGTCAGTATCTTAATGAAAATTGATCATGTTTGGTTTCTCAGCCTGGGTACTACATTTGTCTTTAATGTTATTCTGTTTTGATGAAAGCATCTATTGTTTGCTGTACTGATTCTTTATAGTCTTCAGGGATGTGACAGCAGAAGTTTTTGAAATACCATTACATCTAGCAAAAGTCAGCTAGTTTACACAAACTTGGTTGCTTAGAAGCAGTCTGGTATCAGTACTGGTTTGAAAAAAGGATAAAACTATAATTGAGTGGCGAGCTGGCAGTACCTGAAGGAATAAAAATGACTGCTACTGCTGAACCCATGACAGTAATAAAGCCACTTGTCAAGTAGAATCTTGCTAATGGTAAACAGCTGTTTGTTATTGCGGTGAACTATGGTCTCTAAAGTAATATCAGTGAAATAATTAACCTATTGAGGTTAGTGGAGCTACATCCAGTCCAGTAGATCTGATTATGACTTAAAATGTTCTTGTTGAATTTATTGCTTTCTGGGATGCAGTTGGTTAAAACTTGTAGTTCTTCATTTCATGAAGGTATAGCATTAAAAACAGAACTATTAAAATTGTCAAAGCATTAATAAAAAAAAATAAATCTTTGCTATGCATACCTGCTCTTGAATACAACAGGTTCTTTACTTAGGAAATTGTTGGCAATTTCTGCCTTTCAAAGAAAGACTCTAAACTACATCTAAATTCATCTCAAAGGAATCTTCTCCCCCATCACTGCAGGGAATTCTACAAAATTGGAACTTCTGAGATAAATAACTTCTACATTAAACTTAGCATTCAGGAGAACCACAGTTTAGAGTCCAGAGTGATAATTTGGTGAAGCAGGCTGGTATAACGACATGTGACTGAGTACACTGTTAATAAAGTAATTTTTAGTCAAGATGTCCATAAGGAACCCTTAAAGCATGTTAGCTCTTGTAAACAATGACTAGAAAGTTATACTCATAAGACATAAGTGATAGTTTCCTCCCATTGATTGAAAAGACTGAATGACTATTGATTGAATGGATCTGAGGATTAGGTTTTTCCAAAGATAATTCTTTTACTCTAAGTGTTCTAAGTAGATCTGGTCTTGAACAAATCTTTTCATAAAACTAAAGATTCTGTTCCTATTTTTCCAGTCTTTCATGAAACGAAAGATCTCAGTAGAACCACTTTTCCTTAAGACATACAATGGATGTGTTTTACCCGCTAAATGCTTTGTTTCTTCACTTTTTTCAAAGCTGTTTGAAGTTGTGATATTAGTGTTGTGATTTTTGTTTTCACTTAAGAAAGCCAGAGATCAGACTCTGCCATACCTCTTCGAAGTTCTAAATTCACTTCATTGAATTCCAAAGCTGGATAAGCCATAGCTGCTTTCTGCAAGTTTAATTAAAAGCGGAGGCTGAGCAATAGCTTGCATGTAGATCTGAACCAGCAATTTGCTGTGTTACCCAGCAAGAGGCTGAGAATAAAGGTGCAGATTTATAGAGTTGTATTTGCTCCATTGCTTATAGACAACTCTTTTTCACAGAAGCAGCTGCTCAGTAGGATGTTGGCTATTGCCAGAGAAATAATATGAAAAATACTACCAACTTTGTTGGGAGTTGGATGGAGCCCTGGCAGCCAGTCTAGGAAAAATGCCTACTTTGCACAGAACAGAATATATGTGTTCAAAGCATATTTGTGTGAAGTTTGTGGAGTCCTACTGTGGAAGCACCTGTTGAAAATTCCTATATGCATATATTTCTTTCATGCCTGGTGATCATATTATTTTCTACTATGAGAATGCATTTTTAACTTTTTGCCCTGCTAAAGGCTCTGTTCTAGAATGAGATTGGAAACCTAGAATACTTCCAGCTTGTGAAGTCATTAGTAGTTGTGATTTTACTTTAGAATTCTTTTAAATGTCTTGTCCTCCATTCACTGATTTAATTTTTTAATTTGAAATAATTGCATTTGTATTTACAAAAGAAGGAAGTTATCTTGAAAAAAGTGGAAACAGGGAGACTTAAGTGATTATTTTCATGTATTTGTTTTTAAAGAGGAGCTGAAGATCTGCTCCATTGATCATATGATATCATAGAATCATAGAGAAGTTTGGGTTGGAAAGGACCTTAAGATCATCTAGTTCCAATCCTCTCTGCCATGGGTAGGGATGACTCACACTAGACTATGTTGCCCAAGGCTCTGTCTGGCTTGGCCTTGAACACTGCCAGGGATAGAGCATTTAGCTTCTTGGGGCAACCTGTTCCAGTGCCTCGCTACCCCCCCAGTGAAAAATGTCTTCCTTATACCTAACCTGAACTTCCCCTGTTTAAGTTTAAAGCTGTTACCTCTTGTATTGTGGAAGTTCTTGATGAAGAGTCCCTTCTCTGTCATTCATATAAGCCCCCTTCAGGTACTGGAAGGCTGCTATGACGTTTCCACTCAGCCTTCTCTTCTCCAGGCTGAACAGCCCCAACTTTCTCAGCCTGTCTTTGTATGGGAGGTGCTCAGGCCCCCTTATCATTGTGGCCATCTTCTGGACTTGCTTCAGCAGCTCCATGTCCTTCTTATGTTGAGGACACCAGAACTGCACACAGGACTCCAAGTAGGGGTATCCATCTACTAGAATGACATTGAACAGAGGAGAGGGGGAGTATAGAGCTGGCTGGTACAAACCTGTTGCAAGAGTGCCTGTCCAGAATACATGCGTATGTTTTACTACATCACAGGTTTGGTATAGAGTGAGTCTCCTAGCTTTAAATTCCCTTATAATTCTTAATGATTGGTTGAAAAAAATACACCTCTGAAATGGAGCATATTTTAGTAATTGAAACAATTTTTGATGCTTCTTTGTATTATGCATTGCATTATGTGAGGCTAATGTAAAACAGATCTTTACTCACGTCACTTTCTATAAAAATATCTTACAATGGAGATTAGAAAGCAGTATTAAAAATGCCAACTATAGTTGACTTCTACAAATGACAAAGGAAAGACATCCTTGTGAAAATGCCTGGCCAAACAGCATGATCTAGCAGCTCAGAGCCAGACGTATTCAAGCCTTCTGAACCAAGAGTACACAGATTCTGGAGCATAAACCTTGGAGATGTGCTGGTGCCTCACCAGGAGAGTATAACATGTTCAGGGTTTCTGTGTCTCATTTCCTGTTCACAGTGACAGCTTGGATGATGCTTTTGTATGTTGTAACAGATACTTTTGCAAGAATTGGAAAAGAACAAATCTGAGATCAACTTTGTTTGTCTTCATATGCGCTGTAAAAGGATCTGTGAATAACTTGGTTTGGGTTTTTTTTTTAATTTTATTTTTGTGGCTTAATCTTTAAAGAACTTTATTTTAAAAACATAATTACAGTAGGGAGGGTGATGTGTAATAGAATAATAAGTGAAAGGTGTATTTTAAAAGGATATGGAAAGAGGTTTTATTTTTGGGTATCTCACCCCTTCTTACAAATCAGAATTTGTAGCTGTTGGAGCAGTTAAACTAAAGTTACCTTTTAAAAACTTAAACAGAATTCAGATGATCCACAAAGTGCCTTTTTGTGTGGGCAAGTGAATCTGTGTGGCTTGTGCTACACTTGGCAATTCTTTCAACATACTTGCCCTGTACCTGCCTTGCAATGACATCTGCTGGGAAAAGCAGGAAGGCTTTGTTGTAATTGCAGCAGTTTGGAATGAGAGTTAATCTCAGTTAAAGAGTGTAAGTATCTTGTTTCCCAAGCATGTGCATTTCCTCATGGAAAACCGTGGTGCTGCTGCAAAGATGTAGGTAATACAGAGCATTCCAATACTAATTTTAAAAATTAAACTCAAATAAGTTAGAATTGCAATTGTTTCTTTCTTAGCTACAGCCATAGATATTGAAGTATTAAGGAACAATTACAAAATACCCATAATATTGACCTTATGACTTAAAACATTTTAGCTGCCATACTGATGCATGTTCTGAAAAATGCTGGTTTCTTTCTTCCAGTTGTACAGGTGATATAACTCTTTTTTT
The DNA here is from genome assembly GCA_009867235.2 of Psittacus erithacus. Classification (NCBI taxonomy): domain Eukaryota; kingdom Metazoa; phylum Chordata; class Aves; order Psittaciformes; family Psittacidae; genus Psittacus; species Psittacus erithacus. The sequence goes on along the minus strand of WYDI02141245.1, from coordinate 5,974 downwards.
TTTTTTTAATGTATTTTTATTGTATTTTTCACTCTGAACAAATTTTGATCTGTGTTTTGTATCTGTCAGTTAACACAGTAGATTTAAACAAATGAAGATAAATATTTGTGGTCTGCATATATAGGCATTCAAAGGTAGTTTAAAGATGACTGATTCTTTCCAGTATGCTGTGGTACTTTTGCCAAGTTGACACTGGAAAGATTTGAGAAGTAGGGAAAAATTTAAGTGATGTAGAGGAGAAACTGCGTTTTCTTCTAGGAGAATTTCGGAAGTGAAAAATGCCATGTTTGGTAGTCAGGCAGTGTGTGGTGATGGAGGCAGGACAAGAAATTAGGAGTGGTCCCTGTCCTAAAGTAGCCCAGTGAAATGAAAGTGGTATTATAAATGTATAAAACGAATACTGTAAAAAGGAAATGTCATGGAAGATAACATTATTGGAAAAAAAAAATTTATTATGTAGTAACATTATGAAAATACTTTGAACATGCATTCTGTTACTCAGGGATATCAGAACTTTGCAGATTTTTTTAATCAGCTGATGAGAGATGCGCAGTGTGTTTCTTCTGTGGGTGGTAAATAAGAGCTGTAGGTTTGGATTATTCAGTAGCTCAGGGCAGCCATGTGCTAGGTGAGTGATTTAGCCCCATTTTTAGAGCTGCTGAAGGCTTCATGTGGGTGAGGAAACACCAGTTGGCCATGTTTGCATTTTGTTGTTGTAATGGAGCTTCCTGGATAAACAGCTAACTCATTTGTTCCAATTTGCAAGAGATGTTTGAAATATTAAAGATGTAGTGTGAACAAACTCAAACTAGCTTTAATCGTAGTCAAAATGTGTACAAGTAGCAGGTTGGCTGTGGCAGGTAGAGCTCAGTAGGGTGCATGAAATAAAACCCAGAAACAGTTACCTGCTCTGTTCATATCCTTACAGGCAGTGTCGATGCACAGGAATTCCATGAGAAACATTTTTGTCTCCAAAGCCACAACTTTATATATAAAGTTTATTGTTCATTATAGAAATCCAGCTACTATAGCTACCTAAACGGAGCTCTATGCTCAGTGCCTACTGTGTAAGCATTATGTTGGCTCAGAAGACACTAATGCAATGTACTTGACAGGAAACTAAAGCTCCCTCTCTCTTACAACTGCAATCGCTGTGCTATCAGAGTGCTACATAGTCATTAATGTATATATCTTACATTATGTGGCTCACTATCAGAGCTTTGTGTGTCTAACATGATTGTTTCAATGCAAAACTAAAGTACTTGAATTAAATCTAATATAGACTTCCCTTGGAACCTTTAAATGTACAAGGTGGAGTGCCATGGATAAGTGGAAGCAGCAGCATTGTTTTTTATTCAGGAGGCAGGAAAAATATACACATCAGAACACTCAAGTTGGTTATGTCTTTGATATCTATGGAGATGCTGTCCAAGTGTCACTAAACAGCTACGAATGACGAACATAACAAAAGAACTTTTTTCTGAGCTGACAGCCACAAGGCTAGATTCTGAAAGAATCCTGCAGTATTGCTGATCTCCTCACTGTTGTCAAGCTTCCAGTTCAAGGCTTTGCTTAATGTCACTAGTAAAACAGTTGTTCTAATAACTGTGAAAAAACGCTATTTTTAGAATTATGTCAAAGACAAACTTTCTGACACCACGTACAAATTGCTTGTGGGGAATATCAACCATTGATTATGATGGGAGACATTTGAATGAAAAAGCAATACATTAATTTTCTTTGTATGGTTTATTTAGAGGAAGACATCCAATTTGAAAAGCTAGGTTGCTGTCCAGTTTGTTGATGTGTAACAGTCATGCAGAAAATTTGACAGTAATAGATCACTTTGCATGGGAGGAAAAAGCCTGTATTAGCAAATGGTTTCTCAAAAATAAATTATAGGCACCGGCTTCAAGAAAGACTTAAAAATGTAATGGCTATTGGATGTTGGGCTGAGAATATTTTTATATACAACGTAGGTATCGACAATGTGTTTTAGAAATGGTAAGAAAGAACTTACTGTAGCCATAGAGTTCAAACCCAGGAATATAGGATAAGGTTCTTCAAACTTGGAGCAGTATATATATTCAGAAAATAGGCTTATAGCCTGAATTAGTTGCAGGATTCAGCCCTTTAACCTGTAACTGGGCTGCTTGAACCATGGAAAAATGCTTCTGAGAAATGTCAAGATGTTTTTAAGTGATAGCGGCAAACTCTTGGGTTAAAACTTGATAATCATCTGGTTAATTTCCTGTGTATTTAAACCAAGATTGGTGAAAATGCATAGAAATTCTTCTAGAAATATGTTACTTTTACAGGAAACTGTGTTCCACTTAAGAACAAGGTAGCTGCTGCTAACTTCAAGACTTCCTGGTTTTTTTATGTAGTGCTATGCTGAGAAAAGAAAATATTATCCCAAGCTGTTTGTAGCTTCTTATTGTAGCTCATCTTCTTGATTATTACGTCTCATCATATGTAGAAATACATGCAGTAGAGGTACTTTAACTCAGGCATTTCAGTGTGCTCTAAAGGAGGAGCTCTTAGAAGCTGTTCAGTAAGCTTCTTGAAAGATAACGTCATGGGTCCTTTTTTCAACTGTCCTTGATTCCTGGTGACTTCTGAGTATTTACGCTCTCTGAAAGATCTAAAAGTAAACAAAAGCACTGATATTAGTTGTCATGCTTGTATATTTATATATACATCTTTAAATAGAGGAAATAAAAACCCATGGGATTACAGCCCTCCACATTATATAGTATTAAGTTCATCGTCAGCAAACCATTTATTAAGTTGGATACAAAAATAAAATAACGCACCCCATCTTACGTGATACTTAGGGAGCCTGTGCATAAACAAAACCTGGAACTGATGCTTTTGTCTTGCTGTGTTTTAAGTGAAACAATAGATCCAAAGATAATTCACGGAAGTCTTAAATGTGTACTGGTGAGTAGAATTTGAAACTGCTTTTTAGATGACCCAGTTGCTGAAGCAGACTAAAATTTGGCCTCTTAGTTACATGATAGTATCTGTTGTATGGCCAAAGCAGATGGACTGCTTGATGCTCAGCACTTTTTTTTTCCCTGTCCTCTCTGATGTCTTGCCCTTAATCTTTCAACACTTGTACACCATATGCACCGGACAAAGCATCCATCACTGCTGTCAGTTATAAGCAGATAAGTGAGATGCAATTTTTTTTGCTTATAAACAGATGCTTGGAGCTCTCGTTCAAGTCTTCTCTTAAAATGTCTTTGTACAGCACACCATATTAAAATCATACTGCTGTTATTATTGACATATGTAAGTCACACACAGAGTGATAATGAAAAGCACTCCAGTCACTTGATCTTTTTTATGTTGTCATAATTACAATTATCCTTTGCATCATACAAGTGAAATTTGAATAAATAGGATCCTTACTGAGAAGAACATTATAGATGGTTTCTATTCTTGTATTTTCTTTCTGTGAGTGTTACTTAAACATCTCTAACCGATTTGACCAAAATGGCAACATATTCACTTTTTCATTAGCAACAGATTTTGTTATTAAATAGTTTGAAAACTGAATAATACAGAGCTTAGATCCCCTGTCCTTTTATAGTAAATGATGTGGGTAGTTCTCAATCTTCAAAAGCAATTCTGTATGTGAATATATTTGAATATCTGCTTATATGCATTAATACTGCAAGTGCATCTGCCCAGACAGTCAAGACACAATTTCTTTCCACTATAACTCTTCTTCTCATTCAATGTATGAAGATACTGGTCCTACCTCATTTTATTTCTGCTGTCCAGCTGAGACAGATTATTCCATTGTGGTTTTTTTGTTTCTTTGTTTGTTTTTTATTTTGCTGCTTTTCCTTTCACATTTTAGGCATGTAAACTCAGTAAGATGATATAAATGTCTGAGTGATCCTATTCATTTGGAGTTCTCTTTTCACACTCTTATAATGAGGTTGTATGCCTGATGCCAGAGTGATTCTCCTTGGCTGGGACTTTCCTGATTATTTTTCCTTCCAAACACAGAAATATGGTGTTAAGAAGCTGATGGGTCTTCAATCAGTCTGTAATCTGTAAGATACTCAGGTCATCTCTAGAAGGAGGTATGTTTCCAGTTGTGAAGACAGTTAAAATGTATTTTTAGATTGTCTTAATTCTATTAATACGGTTGCTATGTAGACAAGAGCAGAACTTTGTAATTTCATTTCATGTCTGTAACTGTAGTTGTTGTTATTGTAGAAACAGTAACAATTTTGTTATGGTAGAAAACTGAGGCAGAGGCAAGTGTTTTATAATGGAAAATGACCATGTAGCAGTGGCCTTCATACCCAGCAAAGATGATAGAATGTAGGGCCCTGAAACTTTCTGGATATAAACAAGAGAGTCATTGCACAGACCCAATTAGCTGTTACGATTGAGCAAGTAAGACCTTCTATGCAAACCTTATATCTGCAGTAGTTCTCTTCAGTTGAAGAGATCATATTTTATTTTATGACAAAAGATCCAGTTTATATTGGTTCTTGACTCTTTTACCCAACAGGATATAAAAAACTCCTTTAAAAGTGAGCATTGTAGATTTGATGCTCAGCAGTTTGAGATGACTCTGTGTTCAGTCATTGGAGGAACCTCCTTTCTTGTAAGAGTGTTTTCAGTGAGGGAACATCATCAATTTCTTTGGTGTTCCTTCTCTGAAAGACATCCAGTCATTGCTGTTGGAAGGGTACTATTTGGAGGTGTACATGTCTTTCACATCTCTTGTGAGCAAATTTTATCCTATCTATACACAATGTTATTGGAAATGATCACCTATGTGATATGGATATAAAGTTGCTGATGATCATATATGGATTACTTTTGTGTCTCATCATCAGTTCGGTATCTATCCCAGGTTTATGATCTTTTCTGTTCAGGCTTTTTCCTCATGTGAGGAATGAGTTGGGTTAACATGTCTGTATGTTTGAAAGCTGAACTGTTGCTTGGCTGTTACAATGACCAGAGATTCTTACCGGAGTTTCCTAAGTTGTCCTGTCTGGGTTTTGAACCAGTTTATACTTGGCAGTGTGTTGCTGTTGCCTTACCAGTGAAGGTGTCTGATTCAGAAAGGCAGAGCCTGCAGAATTGCTGATGTTTTGCACTGCTAGCTCTTTAGTCTCTCAGCAAACATCATGTGTAATGCCAAGAAAATGGCTTATCATGGGCTTATGTAAGTAGTGCCTCAGTTTGCACAATTAAAATGCAAAATGATGATTTTTGGCTTCACAGAAAGGGAATAAAACTGATTTTCAGGATTCTGTTTCTCGGTCATCTTTGGTTTTAACTCAAGATACTTTAGAGAGAGTTTTAGTTTTACAATTACCTAGAAAAATTACTAGACATTGGTGAAACATTTTTTCTGTCCTTGGAGAACTAATATACTTTGTGAGGTTATCAAGTTCAGTTCATTTGGACATTATATTTCACATGAAATTTCTAGAATTAGTATGAGAGTCCTGTGCTTCAGGACTCTTCTGACAATCAGGCACCCTCAACACTGATGGTCTCGGTCTTTGTTTCATTTAATGATTGACTCAAAATCTACATAAGGCCGTAAGATTATCTGATCAGAATAAAATCAAGTAAATAAAGCTGTGTCACTGACAATACCAAAGAAAACCTGTGTGCGTTTTTTTGCAGCTGAAGAGCCTGCTGGAGGTTATGTGCATTTGCATCGTAATGGCAGAGATACACAGAAATAGTTTTGTATTTGGAGAAGTGGTTCAGCAGTTTTTGTTCATGTTGAGGACTTATCAAAAATAATCCTGACAATGTGGGTGTTATTTCTTGGATGCCGGTCATAGTCCATGTGTACAACCATGTCGTGGTTTAGGCCTGCCACACAGCCCACTCACTGCCCCCCCACCTCCTCCCTTGGCTCCCGGAGGGATGGGGAAGAGAATCGAAAGAATACAACTCCCACAGGTTGAGATAAGAACAGTCT
>WYDI02141244.1:0-70838 GCA_009867235.2 Psittacus erithacus | reverse complement strand
AGGCTCAGAAAGTCCTTGATCAATGTAAACATTCTAAGCAGTAGCTACAAACATCGGTATTATCAGTACTGTTCCCAAACCAAAACTTAGAAACACAGCACTGCACCAGCCACTAAGAAGGATTAAAAATGACTGCTACTGCTAACCCAGGACACATGTACATTTTGGGCTGCCTTGTTGCACCAAAAATCTCAGTATTTCAACTGAAGAGGCACTTAGCTGGGAATAGTGAAGCTTCAAGAATAATACTGAGAAAGTAGTCTTCTGGGATAACCCCAGATGGGAAATCTGACTAAAGTTTCTTATTGCTGTGCTCATTGCATCCCTTGTTCATCTCTCCTCTTCTTTTCTCTCACAGATTTTAAGCGTCAGCAAGAAAGAAACAACATTTAAGATCTCCTCTAGGGAGCATAGAGCTGATACCTGTGTCAAGAAAGGGGCAAGGGCTTAACTGCCTGCATTTATGTTAGAGACAGACCACAATGCACAGGTTTGATTTTTATGCTACTTTCAACTTCAATGATACGTGACTTTCTTGTACATCAGTGGAGACACCAATGGTGACATCTGCATAGACATTAGTGGTGCACATAAGAAAAGTATGACACTCTTCCACTGTGAACAGATGCCACTGCATAACCAGTTAATTTCATTAGCTTAAATGTTCAAGCTGGATACCTTAAAAACTAATTAGGTTAAGGTTAGCTGTCTAAGGAGGTAGCTTGAAGAGCGATTATATTAAAAGGTTCTGGGACTAAGTACCTTTAAGTCACGATCACTTGTTAGTCAAATTTAAACTTCTTTTTTTCCTATTATTCTGACCGCTTTATGTATAATGCATGAAGAGGAAAAAACCAAGATTTTAACTTACAAAGCAGCCAAACAATGCATTTCCAATGACTTAATAAATTAAAATCTGCGTCAAGCCTTACGTGACCTATCAAAAGACCGTATTTCCTGTTCTCCTTACATGCGCATCCAAAAACAGAAATGAAATTTGGGGAGTGGGGGGGAAGGGGGCTGGGGAATGGAAGAATAAAAAGCATCTTCTCCCATGTCCAAAAAGGAATCTCTTTCCACAGACAATATTTTCCCCTGCTAAGTTCAATACCAAAATAGGAATACATAGGTAGAAATATTAATTTCATCTTCAATATATTTGATATGGATATATGCACAATGATAAAGTAATGCTGCATTTTACTGCTTTACTGGGGCAGCTTTAATCTACCCTACCTCCCACACAAAAACACCTTATTGAATCATATTGGTCCACACTCAATGGTAAAATGAAAAGAAAAAAATCATGTTCTAATATATGGATATTTTCAATTGTTGAGAAATTCAGCTCCCTCTTTTAAATGCTTGCATGTTTTACCTGGGCATTTAAGTCCCTGTGTAAAGGGAAAAGCAGAAAAGTTGCTTAAAATTTCACACTTTTCTCTGGAATAGAAAAATGGTGGAAATAAACCTTTCAGTAGAAAAAATAAGCTTCAAAAAGGTGATATGTTCCACTTGTAAACAGACTGTGAATACAAGCATTCCCTCCACCTTACTCTAACTGACATTATAATAGCACATTGTACCACACATTTGTATTCTCCCAGCTGTCACCTACTTGGATGTCTTGTATGCAGGGAGGCCAGTTTTCATCAGAAGACATATGCCTGCATTTTTGTGGAATAAAGGACTCAGATGCTTGAGGAAGAAGGGAAAAGCAATTAAAAAGAAGTGCGCTTGCAGCCCCAACCCTCACAACACAACAACAAAATATATCTTATTGGATAGTGCAAAGAACATGAAATAACTCTGTGCACACAGACTTCTCAGGAAAGCTTGATTTCCCTGTAAGGATGATCCTGGAGTTTACCGTGCTGCTTTGCTAATTTGAGGTGTTTGCGCTCTTTCAGGATTTGGTGACTATTTCAGAGAAGCCTAAAAGGGATATTACTTAAGAAAGAAAAAAAGTGAGGAAGACGTGACAGCCATGAAACCAGATATTCCACAGCTATTGAAAGTGTCCCATAGCAGGCACACATTGGAACACTGTTGTCCCAGAGCCAGCTATACTCCATACAGCGTTGACCGCGTTTGCATTACAGGGCATCTTTAAGTTCGGAAAAAGATGATCTGTATACACTGACAGCACTGCTTTTCTTCTGGGTGTGTGTCTACAGCTTGAGTGTGGTATATGCACCCTTAGCTCAGCTCTCAAGAGAGTAATTCACAAAGCAGCAGCAGTCTGTGCTGAACTGCATGGAGCTCAGTAGGCACCAAAAAACACTACTGAGAAGCAAGGTAACACTAGCACAGCTCACCTCCACCAAGTTCTTGTTAACAAACTCACACTGCTGCACACTTTGCAGACTACTTAGTCTTTCAGTAGGTATTACAAAGTTTTGTTAGGGTAAACAAAGCTAAGTTCATATAGAATATAAATTTCCCTTGGCTTTATTCAAGCTGATGCTCCTGGTGGAACACCATCGCTGCCAGGCATTCAGGAAATGGAACTTGCCCTGCAGGAAGACTTTGACACAGTATTTTCCCTTGGGAAAGCATCATGCCTGTAACCAAGAGAGATCTTAAGCTGAAATGGAGTTGGGACATCAGCAGAGAAGGATAGTTTGACATAGTGTGAAAAGCAGATATGCAGACTTCAGAGGAGCATGCTGAGAGTTGCTGAGGGCTTTTTGGGTGGGAGAAGAAGCAACAGACTGGGAAAGGGGAGAGGAAATTCACCTGGTACGTGAAAAAACTAAATCTCTACCACCTTTTCCACAGACGCAATGCCAGCTGCAGCCAGATGGAGTACTGCAGGAAACTACACATTCAGATAACCATGTAGGGAATAAAGGCTACCAGCTAGATCAAACTCCTGATGTCAGAAATCATCCTTTATTCCCATTTGCTTGTCTCCACTCCATGTAGAACTTCATATGAGAAATACTTTGCAACTACTCCCACGAACATGCACATGATGGTTTTGCCTTTGGGAAACCCACTTTCCAGCACCAAACTCCATATATTTAAAAGCTTTTAAGACTGTACCATTAGCTGGGTACCATAAAAGTGCTTGTTAGCAAACAGGATACCCAAGTACAGTATAGATCAAATATATCAAGTGTTTCTTTAGTTATTAGTTCATTTCACTTTATTGACACAGATGACACATCTTTCTTTGCTTATGTATAAGCATAAAGTCTTGGCTGACCTTTATGCTATTACTCTACCTGGTGTTATAAAGATTTAATGAGGTGGGATCCATAAAGCACTTTGGGAACTTAATGTTCTACTGGTATTCATTATTTAACAAGAAATGGGGACTTCCTATCCGGCCTCCAGCAGGCCTTTTAGCCTCCACACCTCTGCTTTATTACTTGTTTGTTAGGAAAAATAAAAGTTACTCTCAAAGGTAACTCAGAAGCTTCTTTTTTTAGGCAATTCAAAAATCAAGTGGATCAAGCAACTGCTGTTAAAATGGTTTGGCCTCTTTCATTTTGGGTATTGGCAGTTTGCACATACCAAATCCCAGTATGTTGCTTGAGCTACTTGCCAAGAGTAACTTCTGGAAAGATCCTTTACTATGCCAGTTCAATTGCTTCTTCTCTTTTACTTATTACCAGTTCTGGAACTCCGGTCTGCAGTTACAGCAAATACCGGTGAGTTCTGTACTGTGGGCATGTGCTTAGCAATTAGATATTAGTAGTGGCATATAAATTGCTTCCTTATCTGTCACAGCAGTATTTCAGCTGGTACTTTGTAAATGTGCCAGGATCTTCCTGAGATGAGTTGCCACAGCTGTCTCTGCTGAACCTTCAGTGTTATTGACTCTGCTGAGATGGTTCTCAATAACAACTCATGCTGGAGCCAAACATTTATATAAAATCCTAGACTCTGTGTCTCACTGCTGCTTGGATAACCTCATTAGGGTGATGAGCAGCTTTTGCAGGAAGGAAAAAGGACTTTATATTACCAGTAGTAACTTCTGTATATTTAATCAGCCACGGGATCTTCTAGAGCTTTTCCATAGCTCCAATGTTTCATAAATACACCACTGTGTAGGTATTTCCCCCTTCATTTCTAGCTTTCTGAAACTTCTAAGCTGGGAATAGGTTTTCTCATACTGGTTTTTTTGCTTATAATTATTTCCATGCTCCAACACTGAATGAAAATATACATCAGTTTTAAGAAAGTGTTATCATAATATAACTCATGTTTCTTATATTAGAGGAATAGTAATTTGATATGGAAGCAAGAAAATGTGGCCTTATGCTATGTGTTATCTGAAAAACAGCACACTGAACGACTGTATTGTACATTTAGATGGACTGTTAGATAGAGCCCATAACAAAGTAAGGCAGAATAGATGCGGAAAGACAAAGTGGATTTAATCCAAGGTCACTCAACAAATCTGTAGAAAGTCCAGGAACAAAGAGAATTCCTTGTTCACCGGGCTTGTCCATCAGCAACAAACCCTAGAGACTGTACGCACATTCAACAACTTCCCCTACTCATTTCTTTATGAAGAATCACATTTTTCTATACTGAAAATACCCACATTTCATATTGATTCCCCATTTCTGTATGGGAAGTGGTTCCACAAAAGAAAAAGCAAACATCAAGAACAACTAAGTGTGATCCTTCTTCAGATACAGCGTCGCATGAGGAGCCAATCTTTTTCCAAATTTGGCTGAGTGCCTTTAAATGCATCAGTTTTCTATCACACAAACTGTTTAATCACCCTTTTTAATCATTCATGATAAGATTCAATGTGGTCATGTATAATAAGTGCCTTATCGCACAGTTCTTTTTAATGCTAATCACCTCTCATATTGGTATAGCTAGGAGTAGCCATGGCATAAGTTTTTCTAACACGCAAGTTTTACCTTTTTGCAGTGGATCTGAGATTCAGCAGAACACCAATCTGGAATTCATGGAAAAATCAAGCTCAATTAATTTGTCATTTTACATTAATGGTCTTTCTGCAAAGCAACTCACCAGCATTTGTTTTATCATTATTATAAACTTTCACTGCTTCCCCAATCAAAACACATTACAAGGACTTTTCTTCTCCTTCCATGGTTTAGATATGGTTTAATGACAATAAATGAAACATTGTAATATAAGAACAATCCTCCTCAATAAACAGATGAAATCCTTGGAGATCCGGAGCCAGAAAGCATTTTCAGATCTACCTATTACTTTAACAGATCTACATTCACCAAGGTCCCAGTTCCATACAGTAAAATCTGTGGCATACATGAAAGCAGCTAAATATGAATAACTCAATAGGATAGCATTCTCATGAGCACAGAATTGTTAAAGCAGAATTTCTCCAATACCTTACTTTCATTAGTGTGCCAGTGGTTATTTAGGAATGAAAGATTCTGTCCCAAAAGAAGGTATCTACATGCCAATATGGAATTCCGGGAGACAAACCTTCTGACTTTCAAGGAGGTATTTCAGTCTTTAACAGACCTCCAGCCATAAAAGCTCCTTTTGCATATTTAACAGAAGTGCTATCTATTTAGAATAGATAATGAACCTAAAATTCCTGCAATTTAGAAATCCACAGCACCAGGACATTCAGAGTCTAATCTGACTCCATGCAGCTTGAGGCCTTCTTAAAAGCAGCGAGTAGTTGCATGTTTATCTACAGAACAAAAAATTCCTGCTTCACAACATCTGAAGTTAGTTGCTATCAATGACAATCACTCTGGTTGGGCTGAAGGGGTCAGTAACATTTGGCCTGCACAGCTGCACTATGATATCCAATAGGACTAGCTAAAGAAAGAAAAAGACAGCCATCCATACATCAAGCAGCTCCCTGACAACACAGGAAAACGTATTCCAATCCCTCTTGACAAGCTTGCTTAATGATTGCAATGTACTTGGTATGTTTGCTGTCTTCTAAAAGACATTGAGAACACTTACTAAATAATACATGCACAAGTACAACAGAATTCTAGCCCTTTCCAAACAGCATTACCCTTATCGAGGCTCCAATAAAAGACAAAGATGTTTAATTCAGAAATGATTGAATGGGAAAGCTTCTGTAGAATGAAATACACAGATACACATATTCAAGTTAGTGGGTTTGATAATAGCTTGTAGTCAATTACCTAAAAAAGCAGTCCAATAAAACTGTCTCTAAAATGATTCATGGAATTAGCAAAGATCGCCGAGCCCTTGAGTAAAAGACACTGCAAAGCCACTCAAAGCATACTTAAACGTGTATGTATGTTATAGTTGTAATGAAAGGGCAGCATCTCCACACCAGCACTGAGCTGCTTTCTGCCTTTAGAAGAGACTATAATGTCGTCTCCTCTCCTCAAGCCGTGAAAAGATGCAATTCAAAGTGTCCAGCTTTACATTCCCACCCTATCACTCTCATTAGAGAATGCATTGTAGCTCCTAAAGTACTTGCCAGATAAATTTAACACTCAAGAAAGTTTAATGTTTGTAATTAGTCATATTAGGAAACCAGAAGTCTATTATTTATGTGCCTCAGCACAGCCAGGCTTTTAAAAGAGATGGCAGAAGAAGCAAACCAGGGAACCCTCCTCTGCATGCTAAGCAGATGATGGACCCTTTGCCTTCCTCTTAGAGTGCCTTTCTCATGTCCCACTTATTTTACACGCTTTCTCCAGGTGAAATCAAGACGATCAGAGCATAAGCTAGGAACGCTGAGTGAGGCACCTGACACAGGCAAGCGTTAATTTGTTCACCTTAAGGACTATGAAGTTATTAGAATATCCTGACATGTTCAGTATAGTTCTCCATCTGAAGAACCTGAATTCAGCAATTCTCCTCTTAAGCTCTTGCTTGAGTTTTCAGTTAGATCCTTTCCCTCATAAATTTGACATTTTATTAGAGCAAATAAGCCAGAAAAAAAAGTTGGGAGAGAGGATTTAGTTCTAGCTACAGGGTCAGTGCAATTTTGTACACACCTGAAGTTTTAATCCACTCAGTTAAGCATGAACCTGAGCAGTAAAGAAAATATAATCACTCAAACTAACTTCCATGCACAGACATCAGAGAAGGTATTCTAAGCAGGTGAAACCTCACCGCAGGTTTAACTCTAGATTTATGTTTATCTACATGTCAAATACCATAGCAAGATCAAACATTAAACCTTCTCTCTAGTATCAGTCCTTAGGCCCCAAAACTTCATGGGCTGATCAGACTTTTGTTTCCCACTAGCAGAAAATGTCTCTCTGTTATAGCTCCTTTAAAGTGCTCCACACAGGACCTCATGTGAAGTGTTCTTTTTCCTCCCCAACTGGCAAGTTTGGTGGTTTTGTTAAAGCACTAGGAATTATATATGAATGCATTATATTTATGATGCATGTTATGTAAACAGGTAAAGAGGGTTTGGTTTGATCAGTTTGCTAGAGAATCGCATGTTGGATTTTCCAGCTTTGTCAGTTAATGCAAAAATCAATAGTTTTCTGCTTGCATATGTCTTTCTCGTGTGTCACATCCAATAATTATCTAAGATAATAGATTTTAAAGATGAAGAGCTTTGTTCCTTGTGAACCTACCCATCTTTCCAAGCTTGATTTTTCCATGAAGCCTTAATGATAGGTTCAATTCCTAGAGCAACCTATACTGAGGTTAAAGCACTGCAAATTCAGTATATTTTAAAGTATAAATAAAAGAATGCATATTGAAAGAATGAAGTCTTCAGAGATCTATTTTGCTTTTTAAAAATGAATAAAATTAAATAGAAAAGCACAATATATTGCTCTGTGTATAGGTTCTCCTTTAAAGTCATGACCTTATAGGTTTTTCATGAAATCTAGGCAGTGAAAATATAAATCAATAAACTGGAATGCTGTAAAATAACATTAGTGTAGGGGAACTAGCAAGTACTTTGGTATTTCTGGCGTTTGAGAAACTCTGATGTGATAGATACTGTGATGATGAATGCAGATGATTCTTTCACTAACGACTGTGTATTTCCTTACGTTGGAATATTTCTTTGCACTTGTGCAAGGCGGAGTACCCGATGAATGTACCTACTGCTCGGAGTACCCAGATGTGATTATCAAATGCATAGACTGAAAAGAGGTAGTAGAAGGTAAAACAGGATGTAATTGCTACTAACATGCTAAAACCTTTGAAATAAGATCACCAGCATCACCCAGAGTCTTTATTTTGGACCACTGCAGAGAGCAGAGGCCACTTCCATTCTAAGCAGAGAGCACAGTTAGTATTGCTGTAAGGACCTTCATTCATAAAACTGAAAAAAGACCTGCTAATTCTTGTCCAGATCCCTTTTTGTTTGCTTGCTTTAAATAAATCAATTTCATCTTACCCTATTAATCAAGTAGAAGAAAGGCTAAAAGCAAAACCTGAATTAAAATCAAAATTGGTAATAATTCAGGAGAAATCCTACAGGGGTGCTTAGAAAAAGGAAGATGAGTTCTTGTCACTGGCATTCTGAAGCTTTCTTTGAAAGCATTTTTTCCCCATGTATGATGATCCCATGTTATTGGTTAGGTAGGTGCTAAAAAGAAAAATAATGATTTTTCATAAGATGAGCATCTAATTGTTGTATCCATTAATGACATTAATGATGAACCTCACCTTCAAGAATTTTAATTTCTCTTTCTGAAAATAAATGTTGCTCAGTAAGATGTCTCAATATATTGCTTGCTTATTAACATTTAGCTTGCTGGCTCTTGTGTTCACACAGTATTCTAAGAGGAAGTATGAATGTGACTAGGGTAATACTTCCCAAAGTAAGTGTTAGTGACATTCTTCTCAGAAAATAACACCATGATTTTGACAAAATAATTATTTTTTGTTGGCAAGGCTAATTAAAGTTCCAATTTTACTCAGAGCAATGGATGTTCTTTTCTTTCTGGTGACAAACAAAAGCAAATACATGGCACTATTATTAAGCAACTTATTGAGATGAGAATCGGTTTTATTTCTACTATAGGAAACATTACTGATTCATAAAAGAATAGTGTAAAAGAAAATAAATACAAGAACTACTGCAGCAAAGACTCAAATGCCTTGCAAAGATGACAGATGTATCTAATTTTATTAGGCACACAGACACTACATTAATAATTGCACTGACACATGTACAAAATAAAACTCTGCTAGGACACTATTCATTTTGTCTGCTCATTTTAAACAGACAAAGTAGTTTGTTTCCTCACCTTCAAGAATTTTAATTTCTCTTTCTGCAAAGGATCATCTCCTTAAATAAACATCTCTTTTTTGCTACACTGTCTAATGAAGGACTGCAAGAAATATCCTACCTGTGTCTTCAGGGAAGATATCCTACCTGTGTCTTCAGGGAAGGCATGCATCACATCAA
The DNA here is from genome assembly GCA_009867235.2 of Psittacus erithacus. Taxonomy (NCBI): domain Eukaryota; kingdom Metazoa; phylum Chordata; class Aves; order Psittaciformes; family Psittacidae; genus Psittacus; species Psittacus erithacus. The sequence goes on along the minus strand of WYDI02141244.1, from coordinate 61,501 downwards.
ATATTCTTATGAGAGATTACACTTCTTAAGCAAACCTTTAGAAGTAAAAAATCCAAGAGTATGGGCCCCAATCTGTATCAGGACGTGAAATTTTATCCCACAATCACCATATAAAACATTATACGTTTAATAGAATACTTAACTGCATCTAAAAGCCCACAGGAATTACATAAAAGCACATAAAGATTCTGTTTTCACAAATATCCAATTTCAGACCCTGTTGTAGAAACATAAACAATAAATTATTTTCTTCTTCCTTATCAGTGCTGAAGGACTTTTTTCTCATTTAAACCCAATTAAACTCAGAATCTAATTCAACCATTCCAGAAGTATTTACCACACAATATAAATGCCAAATTGCCCAAAAGACATGGGCTTTGCCTTGCTTCCCACAGAATAAAAATACCTCAAGCTGATAAGGTGCCTTACAATAACCTTCAGTCTATATATTCATTGCTCAAGGCCATCATTCATGGAACTTTGGAGAGCAAGGAGAACATGAACGGGTGAGTTTCATTGAAAGCTAAATAAGTTTAGTTAGCTTGGCAAAAGCAATAGTACTTCTTTTTCCAGAGGGGTGAAAAAGTGTAGATTAACAGCATAGTTTCTGAAGCACTACCAACTACCCTGCAAGCTAAAACTTAAATTTACTTATACTTCTGATGACCTTGTAACAAGATCATTACTTCATGAAACATAAATAATATCAAGTAATACAAAACCAAGAACTGTTTCACATTGGTCCCTGTAAATGGTTATACTTCAGGCTTCAGAAATACAAAGGGATTCATCATACAGCTGATAGCAGGCTTTGCAGGGTTTAAAGTACTCAACTAATCAGGGCAAACTAATTTCTGTCAAATAAGAATAAAAAAAAGCTACTAATAATGCTCTTTGAGAAATGTGTTAGAAATATCCACGATGAGAGCTTTTAGCAGATGTCACAATGGCAAACAATAAAATCACAGGATGAAGCCAACCTATGAATTCCATAATTTCAAGCACCAAGTTTCAATAGGCAGCTGTTCAGGTTGTCATTTTTCTTTACCCTCTGCAAAACCAAAAAGCACATGCAAATAAAACCTGCCAGTCATATTTACACTAGCTGATGTGCTACTACCATTAATTTTCCTTATCATGTTATTTCTCAGTACACAGTGTTAGAACTGCCAAGATATATCTCCGCGGCTGTTGTCCTGTTACATACTAATTCAAACACATGACAGACCAGCTTTCATGGCTCTGGCAGAGAGACTGAAGCTGTATTTCTAAAGGTTACAGACAGATAAAATTCATAGAAGGAAAACTACCAGATGGAAAGAAGGAATAAAGGCATATCGTTCTCTTGCTAAGTTCTGCTACATCCTTAAAGCCACAGTCAAATCCCCCCCATTTGTGACCGTATTTGAGTAAATGAGTGATTTTTGTAGACATCTTACACACTTGCGCTTTATCCCAGTTTTCAACCCCCTCAGCACTACTTACAAAAGAAAAGCAAGGGTTTAGAACACAAGAAAAATAATGTTTGCGGCGTATTTAAATTTCAATAGCTTTGCTAAAATTGCTTCCTTCAACTTCCTAAGAAAAATCTCCCCTCTGCTGAGAGACGCAATTGAGGCAGTGCTTGGATGTAAGGTGCCTCTTGCGTAGATTTGTAAATTTAAGCTCTATATCAATTCCTTTTACTGTTCACTTAAAGGTCCCCTTGGTCATTTCAGAAATAATCTACCCTTAGTGCTCTTTATTTTAGCCAAGCTCCAGAAACAACACTAAAACAGTCTCTTTCTACTCATACAGTTTTGTTTCTTTTAAAACCATGTCAAGAAAAGTAGAAGCAGAACTCCTAGGAGGAGCAGATAGAACACCTGAAAAAAGCCCCCTGAATTCCTAGGTTCCTCCTTTCCAGCATCCACCAGTGTGCATCACTAGTCAATCAAATGTAATTTGTTACATCATGATATTCCTCTGGTTGCATTGAAACCATCCCATCTCTGTTTGCCTCAGTACCCTCTGTTAGTCTCCTTCTGGCATCTGAAAGCAGGACACCTCCATTCTTTAGTTCTACTTTTTATCAGGGGGTTGTTTTCTTTTTTTCTTGGTCATTATTTTTTACCTGGTTGTTTGGACAGTTTAAATAAAAAATGCCATATAAAACATCATATTCAAGTTTACTTTAGGTAGGAAAACCTACCAGAACATTCTTTCAGTAGTCTCATACCTGTTCTATTTTCTGGACAACTGGTAATGGTTATATTTCCTACTATTAGTTCAGAAATAATGCATGATCTATTAGAAAATCACTGTTGCTTATGGTTAAACTATTACCAAATGAAATGCTTCTGAAGAGGACTTCAAGTAGTAATCGAATTTGCTTTATTTGCTCCAGTCTTCTGAATGTAATATTATTTGCTCAAAAATCACCATCACAGTTATTGCTTTGAATCATAGAGTGATATATAAGTTATTAAAAAAATCAAGTGTAAGTTTTATCACATATAACTGATTTTCTTACCCATTTTTTGCCTTTAAACAGTTTTAATATGACCTAAAGACCTTTCCATCTGTCATTGTTAGGTGTCTCTTAACCATCTTATTTAAAAATCACTTTCATACCTCAACATCCTCCAGAGCTACATCATTAAATACTGTCATTAAGTCTGGGTCTGACAGAGAGCACTGTTATTGAACCCCAAACTTTCAGTGACCCACTGCAATTTTGTCAGGAGCCAGCAACCCTGGCATCCCACAGCTGCTTATTCTACCCTAACAATCCAATGATATTTTTTTACATTTATTTCCAGATAAACATCAGAGAAGAAACAAAGAAACCTACATAGTGGTAAACTTCTCACTGATCACAGCAAACCTATCCTAGAGACAAGCATGTCTGCCTAAGAGTTGGGCTAGTACAGCTACAGGAGAACGGAAACCTTGGAGCTTTTGGGCACCTGCCAGGCTGGTGCTCACAGAGCAAGGAACCCCAGACTGACATCCAAGGGTTGAAACTGTCTTGACTGGTGGAATCTGCACTGCCAGCTGCTGGAATGTTACAGTAAAAACAGCCAGGCTCCTGGCTACTTGCTCGTTAGCTTTTGTATGTGTATTGGGGAACCTGGTTCCCACAGAAGCTCTACTTTTGGGTGTCTCAACACTGCTCAAAGTGTTCCTGAAAGCTCATGTTCTCATGAACTAAAAAACATTTCCCTGTTGGTTTTGCTCGCTGATATACACTGATGTTAAGATACAACAGGAAAGCATTTAAGAGCAAAAATCATACATAAAATTATGGTGATACTAAAAAGTCCTTTAATTAATTTTTTCTCTAATAAAAACTCATTTTGTCTCTGTGTAAATCACCTTTCTATGAAACCAAGCTTTCTGGTGAGAGCCCAGTTAAAAGCTGTGGAGCTTTCAATTATTTCTAGAAGCAGTAGAAATTGAAGTTCCACTTGGTTCTAGCAATACAGAGTAGGGGGTGGAAGGAAACAGGTTGTGCTTGGTCTTGATCATTAACTAATACGGTCATTCAAAAGTCACTTTTGACATTTTATTTAGAACGTGGTTTCTGACTTATTTAACAGCGTTATTTATTCTACTGTCCTTGAACCAATTTGTCTTACGTGGCCTTATCAGAACATCCAGTGGTAGAAGAGGCTAAGGTAGTACTTAACACAAAAATATGTTTTGGTGGAAAAGAAAATTAGTTGAAAACATAGAAGCAGCATTCTTGGAAATGATATGACAATGTATTATATGTACTAGTCATGACTGGAAAGCAACACTGTTCTCCGACTTCAACACTGTTTACTTTTGAAGAGCCCCTAATACCTGTCAGCGTCAGCTGCCATGCTGCAGTTCGCAATGGACAGTTAGTCTGCATCCTCTTGGACATGCCTTTACCATTTGAGCTTGAAAACTGAATGAAAACCTAACAGATCTGTGTCTATCCCAAATCTTCATTCAAGAAATAAGCCCACATACATTGCAAATTCTAAGACTGAAAATACCTATTTCCAGAGTAAATTACTGACCATTCCTCTTGACAACCTTCTGAAAACACAGTTATGGGATCATACAAACTACTTTAAAACAACAAGTCCTCTGGAAAAGATTAGCATCTGTTACATTGATGCAGAACATGAACTCAGTTTACTATGAAATTGTGCTGTTTGTAAGCTACTTTCACTGTCTGGCTGTACCAGTCCCTGGTTAGGGGAGAGGCACCAGAGAGCCATTCAAGCAGAGCATATAGATCCGAGAGTAGTTTAGCTCCCTGCTCCTGGGAAACCTTAAAGCTCCAGCTATCAGCCTAACTTACTTGAACAGGAAATAAACAGGAGATGGCCCTCCTTGGACCTCAGCCCTGGGTGGTCTGTATATTTGCATAGTGCTGAGGAGTGCTAGGACGCCCAAGATGCCAGAGCTCAAAAACTGACCTCAGGTGCTGAGACTTGACACACAGGTGCAAGACAGCCTAAGCCTTTTAGAGAAGTTCAGTACTAGAAATACTGCCAGGCTAGGCTTACTTTCATACAAAGGCAGACAGAACACGCTAAATTACAGACATAAATGCTCCTAGTCATCTAATCTTAATTGAAATAACTTTCTTTCGTACATATATTTAAGGATGTTGAAAATAAATCCCTACTTAAATAATTTCTCAAGAGCTTTGAGTGTGCCCCCATTCATCAGTTTGTGTCTTCTGTTTGCCCCAACCTTACTTACTATTGCCAAAGTTACTGCTGTTACAAAATACCAATCTCATTGACCAAATATTGTATCTTATTGCCCAGCCTCTGCACATGAAGAGAAATTTCTATAGATAACATGGCTACATCTGCACATCATCAACATTTTGTTGCAAGAACAGATGGATTTGATCTTACTTTGTTCACTGCTTTTAACACAGATTTGTACAGCTAAATCATGCCTATAGCCCAACAACTCTGCATATGCAAATGTGGACCCAAATGCAGTTTCAGGAGACCTGAGGGCTCAGGAAGGAAACTGCATCAGCCTTAGACTGCTTTTAGTATCAGTCTCATGTGGTTTTACCTCAGACTTTCAATACTTCTTCACAGGCTAACATATCCTACCAATGTTGTAGTACCACAGAAGTCATTCCATTAACAGAAAAAGGACCATCATCATATGAATGAATAAAGATTACCCATGTTAATAGAAGTGGTGAAAAAGAGAGCATTCCACTCTTTCATTAGAATAGAAATTTATTAAATTATCCTACTAACTGAATGTAATACTTTCTTATAATCCTCCCTTAATTCTTGTTGCATATTCCATTTTTCCAATACATTTGTAAGCTTCTTGGAAGAGATCCAACTGTTTCATTCAGTTCTGGTTTAATTTGCTTTTGCGGCTCCATCACATGAACAACAAATTTCTTTGGGACAAATATTTTCAGCTAAGTATTCGGAAAATTCTTTCTGTAAATTTGGCTTCCCAAATAAAAATAGTTCCCTTTTATTAAATATATATAGGATTATCTTGGATGTCAGTTTTATTTTTATGGGGTATATTCTGAGCTAGCTGGCACCTAAACCCCCAACATGAGCTTTAACTCACTTCACAATCATATTTTTAATGCCAGAAGCCTAAACTCCAGCGCCTTATGATCAAATGTTCGATACATTGAGGCCAAGGGCCTCTGCTATGCTGTTCAGAAAAAGCATCATAAGGAAACTACTCTTACTCATCTCCCAGTCCTTGGCTGCCTCAGCTCAGTGGACCCTTTCTAGATGCTTCAAAACACTATTTTCAGAGTGCATGCACAAACACAAAACGATGCAAGAAACAACAAGACAACAACACTGAGGCAAAGCTTCAACCTCTGCCAGCATCTGGGTTAATTTAAATAACTAATAACTCAATTGTAATTATATTTGTGATATTGCCTTTAAAGTGTTTTCAGTAGTTCCACCAGAGGGGTGTATTCATAACATTGACTTAATGGGAACCCTTGAGCCCAACCAGATTTATAGTAAAAAGCACACAAACAAGCCTCATGAACCCTCTAGGGAGTTTTTTCAAAGTAAAATGCACTTATGGTATTGATGCAGATAAGCACCATCCTCAAAAGCCCGTTCTTTTTACAGTCAATGAATCTTTTCTGCAGCTGAATCCAAATGGTTTATACTTCCAAGTGAAATTTTTATTCATGTATCTGTTCTGGTAGGTTAGCAACCTATAATTATATTTTAATTAAATAATTGCACAAGGTAATATGCAATACACACAACAGAGTAATGGAATAATGAATTATTGTCTAACAATACCTACAGCTACCTTTTAATGGCCTAAGTGAAGGAGAAAAATCAGAAGCCGCTATCAGAAACAGACTAAACAATAATCAGAAAGCCCGAAGTAAAATTAGGAAAATAAAAATCCATGAGATTTACTGGCAGCTCCATTACTGAAACCCTATAATAGCCCTCACAAAGGAAACCGCAGCAAAACAAGAGGTACGCAATTGCACCCTAGCACATTTTCCCCTCCTGGCAATTTTACTTGCTCTGTTTTGTACTTGTGTGCTCAGACTGACGTGGGTGGGGGATGCCCTTCGTTGTGGAGTAGAAAGGTATCAAGCATTCTTACATTCCTTTTTACCTGGTGACCTCTTCAACATTAACAAACAAAACAAACTCACAACTCCCACCTAAAGCATATCAGACACAGACACTGTGTTACATTTTGTTGTGCTGGTGTGAATGCATCCCTGTGGCAGTTGAGAGCTCATCTGATATTAAAGGTGTATCACCAACAAAGCACTCTTATAATAAGAGGAGTATGAACAAGAATAACAAAGTAAAGAACAGCCTTTTGTTGGTCTTGGGATGGTTTTGTTTTATTTGTTTGTTTGGAGCTTTCCTCTATGTATGTGTGTTTGGTTTTTAAACCCTTTGGACAGCTAGAAAACGCGTCCACTCTGACAATTTGCATTCTCAATGCCACAGCCCAATGTCAGACTACTTATTGCCGCATCCAAGTATGAGAATTACACCCTAAGATGCTTGACATCAATATTTCAAGCAATAGTTCACGCAATAGCATCCTAAATTAAGTGTACAGAAACAGCCAAACAGTTGCATGCTACTGATTTTACAATCATTAACCACCAGCTTGGTCACCATTCCTGCTCACACTCATACCTTCCTACATAAATAACACGTACTGAATAAAATTCAAAAAAGGCAGGAAATAATAGCATATGGGGGCGTTGTTTGGCAGGGGGTTTGGGTGTATAGTTTTTTGGTATTAACTTCTTCACTGAGGCTGATAATGTATTTCAGTGTACAACTCTGCTGGGTTATGGGAATGCACACAGTTACTTAAGGTGTCAGCTGGCAGATGGTAACTTGGGAAACCATTTAAGAATCATGTTCTGCCACATATCCATGCAAGTGCCTGAATAATCAAAGCAAACAGTAGGGTAAGCATGCTACGAATTACAATATTCAGATGTGCCAACTCCAAAAAATTAAAGATAATACATAATGAAAGAAAAATGAAAACTCTCACACATTTTACATCTTTCTAATTTATGCAAAAATCATCAAGTTCTTTACATATTATTTTGTATTTAGACATTTGCAGCTCTGTAATGAAGATCAGGCTGCAAGCAGATATTTAGCCTGTGAAATCTGGTAGCTGCCATCCATTCTGACACATTAGTTCTTGCACTCATCATATCTGAAAGCATCTCTTTGTTCAGACTGCAGCAAGGATATATCAAATCTCTCCTTTTACTGGTCAGGTAGTGGAAAAAACTACAAGCGCTTATTAACACATGGGTTGCATCTAGATATGGAAAAGCAGCAGAAGCACAAATCTCTGCCTTGCAGAGGCACACAGAACCAGAGAACTCATTGGTCTGAAATCACACAGAAACACCTGATACTTTTATAAGTTAATGTTATACTTGACGTTTCCTGGAACCCTACCATAATTATCCAAAGCAACGCCTGGCCAGCTCTCTAAACTTCTGCAATGTGTGCATGCAATTCCCACTCTCATTTCTCTATTTCCTTATATGCATACAGCCTAACCCCTCCTTATGGCACTTATTTCTTGATACTGTCTCTCCTTGGCCTTTGGGTTGTCATGCTCAAAGGCAGCAGAGTGTAGCCATCTCAGTGCTGCTGGTCATTCCCAAGACCTTGTTCACCTTTTCTGTTCTCTTTGGAAGATGTGCCAAATTTTGTTCCTATGACTAATCCAGAAGCTCATCATTAGTCTTTTCTTTTCCCTGTAAAACTATGAAAAGTAGCAGTAGTCACACTGATTTATTGTTGGTGCACCCTGAGGTATCGGAGTAGCTTTTATTTCAAAACATGAAGTGCACAGTAGTGCTGGAAATCGATTTATTATCCAAAAAAATTAACACCATCAGTATAAATACCTGAGTTAGTGTCTGAAAGAAACCAGTAGAGATGATCACCAGTTTTGTTTAATCAGTTGAGTAAGCAAGGCCTGTGTGATCTTTTCTTGTGAATCTGAGTCATCATGGAAACAAAAACAACACAGCAATTCCAAATTGTTTAGAAAATAGGTTCGTTGTTACTCATCTCAAGGGCATCCATTTGGAACATTTTGTCTTCTGGGAAAGGCGGCAAGTTATAAAAGGACCTAGTGTTAATTTCAGAGATTTTTATGGTATTTAAGGAGACCAAAACCTAAAGATCTCCCGCGCTACTCAATGCCAATCTCACCAAAGAACAGCAAGTATCTCTTACAATAACAGTCATAATGAAACTTCAGTTAAAAATTAACTCAAACTTTACATTAGCTACCTGCAATTGCCGCTCTTAATAAACCACTTGCCCAAACAGGAAACTTAATACACAGAGACGATGATATTGAGGTTTACTCACTCCTCCTAACCATCCAAAGGCAGCTTTGCTCTTCAAAGAGAAATAATGTTACCCGCTTAGCAGATCCTACACCAAGATCTCAGAGCTACTGAATGGAAACTTGTAACAGGAATGGAAGTCTTCACCCAATGCAGTTAACAACTCATGCCTTGACCAAAACCATTTCCCAAGCACCAGGGACAAGACAACAACCATTTTACTTCTATACCTTTTCTCATGTACTCCAAAACACATCTGTCAGGATATCATGGTAACTCTACCAAAAATTCAGTGATTCAGTCCTCTGCCTTTCCCCTGTTTTCTTGGTGACTGTGTCTTGGAATCAGACAAATGCCTAAAAAATTCATGCCAGGTTTGATTTTTATCTAATTCCACACAATTATCACGACCTTTGTTTGTCATACACAGTCAGGTTCCATTACTTAAAAACTGAAGTTTGGGGAAAGAGCAGAGACATAATTAAATGAAATATCAGCCCAAAATCAGATCATTGAATCCACAGACTTTTCAGTTTTAGAGTATAAACCCGGTCGCACTCAATCATTTAGTAACACTAAAAGCTCATATTCAAAAGTCACTACACAGAAGAAATATTTTTGGAGGCTGGATTAATCTTTAGAAGAACAGAAACTGTTGTATTACAGTCCTCAGATTTATTTATGCTATGTAGAATATCAACTGCCAGCATATACTGAACTAGGGAACATCAAAATCAGACGAGATTTAACATTTTGCTTTTTTACCATTAGGACAGTTTCTCTTGTTCTTGGGTTATTAAACCCACCCTCAAGGTAATCTAATCTACCCCTCTGACTTATGCAGTGAGTTTTAGCAGTTCTATAGGGTGTTGTACAGCATAGCTTTGAATTTAAGCTTTCACTCATTTCAGCCAAAGTTAGGATCTCATTCTCTAATATGCACGTCCTGCAAAGACTCACAGGTCATGTATAGACTCTTTGCCTTGCTTTAGGCCTGTAATAAGGTACTACCCAACCCCATATGCAATGGTTTAAAGGCAAAGAGGCCACATTTCTTATAAAATGTATTTTCTGACTATTCCTTCCTCAGTGTTTACCACAGTTTCTTTATTTTTTTTCTTTTCCTAAAAAAAGAGCATAAAAGCCAGAAATTCACACAAATTCAAGAGCAGAAGTATTGAAATATGATCATTAGTGTGAACTAATGAGATAAGTTTTACAAGCTGGCAAGCAAAGAAGCTGGTTTTGTTTTCCTTTTCCTTTGTTTTTTCCTTTTCTTTCCCATAGACTACTGCACTATCATGTATTCCAGGCGCAGTTCTTCAGGAACCACGAGGACAGTCCTGGGAGATAAAATCTGTGTGGGTTTTTTTAGACATAAAATTTTAGTCATAATGTTACAGTGCAACCACCTACCCCTGGGACATCAGAGAGGAATTTGACTTGATGCATAGGGTTTGGAGCCATTTTGAGTATAACATGCATCAGCCCATATTGGATGGGCTTTATCTGCAATGTATTAGTAGCAGACATTCTTGTTTCAGCTTGTTTTTATGTAGCAGAAAGTACTCCAAAAGGACTTAATGTTGTGTTTTCTTACTTCTCTGACTCTACCTCTCCCTTCATTAGCTTGGCAACACAACAACTTTATCTGTACCCTGATTAAGCTATAAGACTTAGACTGTAAAGGTTAGAGTAATATGAATGGGTATCAAAGTTGGCAAAATCCCAATAGCCAGTGGGGAATACGTGATACTCAAAATACGGATGACATGCTCTTGAGCAGGCACTCAAATATATTTGTTTTATCCTAAAGAAAGACTATATATTCTTTGCCACTTTCATTACCCTGTACGAAAACCAGCCCTCAATTCATACAGTAAGCACTATGTACTGGGTTTAGTGTTTCCAAGCAGATAAAGAAAGTAACAGGAGAAACTGAGCGACAAATTTCTTCTCACCTACTACTTGTGTTACTCTCTTTATTCCCTCATCTCAGTCACAGAAGAAGGTTTTGCAGCAGCCAGTTTATGGTAAACCTCTAAAAGCAGGTAAGTTCAATGAATGGAGCACTGTCAATACCTGAGCTGCCTATACAGAGAAATCTCTAGTTAATACAAGAGACTTTTAAGACAAGTCAATCTCTGAACTTGAAAAGGAAGCTTTTAGAGAGATGTTAGCAGAACAATATTCATTTCTTCGAGGAATTTTCATTTCTTGCTGAAGTCTATTACTGACTCATTTAAAATGAAAGGGAAAACTGGACAAACTGATCAGCCAAATGAAATAGGGAAAGACAACATCTGCGACTTGGCACCTTGCATCCTGAAAAACCCTCAGCTTTCTCTTGCTTTCATTTGCCCTGTTCCTACAAGTGTCATATCTCCCTGTCATGAAAAGAAAGTTCTGGTCTCTCCTGTCCTCAAACACCCCACTTCATTCTGCTCAGAAGCATCCCCTGTTATCAAACCTTGGACCTAAAATCAGGCTTAATAAATAACTGCTGGCATTGCAGAAACTGAGGCACATACCTATAGCTTTACTGTTATATACACAAATACCTTATCCACAGATTTCACTAGAAAGCAATCACATAGGTTGCTGGTAACCTCATAATCCATCACAGCATGCCACCAGAATCTGCACTAAGCAAAGAGCCTGAGCCATGCTGCGCGGGGGCGAGTAGTGCCCTGTCACTACAGAAAACAAGTCGCAGTCTAAGGGAAAACTGAAACTTCAATTTAAAAACCTGAGCAGATAGTAAAGTCAATGCATTAACAGTTGAGTTTCTGTTAGCAGCTCAGGGCAAAATCACCCTTACAGCTGAGGTAAAACCCATCAGGAACAAAACAAAATCCTAAAGCACAACCTAATTCCATGGTAAAAAAAGAGAGAAAAAAGCCTGACAAAGTCTCTGTATCTGCAGGTAACTGTGGGCTGCCTGGAGGCAAGGCATCGATTACAACAAAGTGACCTCTTGGCCCAGCAACACCCCAAGATACTGTCCCAAGATCCCAACATTTCTAAACCTGAACTAACAGCTTTGCTAATGAGCACACAAATCTAGCACAGAAGAGAAGTTTCACATGTGCCACGATGCTTGAGATGGCCTCTGGAGTTCTGACAGAGAACCAAGCTCTTAAGACACTCTACTGCTATAATATATGAAATATCACACCAATGCTGTGATAACATGTTGCTAACATGCATAGGTAACTGGGTCATCTACATACTGAGTATGATTAGGCCAGTCAATTCGTACCACACTGTGCAAAACTGCATTTCGATATTTATAGGTTACAGGGTCAACTGTATGCCGTGCCCAAGAAAGCCAATCATCCATACCATGTTTAATGCCAAGGCATGTTGAAATCTGTCATTTCGGTAGTCCTAGAAAAGTATATTCACACCCTGACAGGACCCATGGCTGGCTGCTACTTCCATCTGTTAATTACATCACCTTCAAAAATGTTAAAGTGCTGAGTGTTTCAGAGATAATGCAAACAAAAGTTAACATAATATAGTTCATATATCAAAACATAAAAACTAGTAGCCTCAAAATAATCCCCTTTGGAAGACGAGAAATTAGCCTTCTCTTCAATGAAAAGTGTAATATTTTTCCTTTTTCTACTGCTTTCCAGAATAATCCAAAGGTTTCATCACCTTCAACAAAAGAAGTTTTTCATAGAGACCTTAAAAGTGTTTTGCTTGTTTTATTAAGTCCCTCAATAATGTGTTAACAATAATTAACTTTGAGTAAAGTCATTGAATCATGCTCCCTTTCCACAAGGGAAGGGAGGAAAAAAAAGTCCCAAGGAAGAAAAAATAAAGTAGGCATGAGAATGTATCAACCCAGCTTCAGCTGGATTTCTAAAACAAAAGGAAATGGAAAATGTAATAAGTAACATGTAAAAAAAATCCCAAGCTCCTGTGAACAAAATAGATGTTAGAAGTAGAAATGCAATGTTAGAATAGAAAGTAATACCACTAATCAACAAATAACAACACTTAGCAGTAATGCTAAGACAAGGGGCAAAACACTGGACAATCACTAAACAACATGGAACTGCCAAAGGAAGAGTGAATAGTTGGAGATGCTAGCATGGGAATTGATAAAGTAGCAGCCTGCACCAGAAACCTGAGCATGTGTTAAATTAATGAGGAAATATCCCTGTAAGATGTATTACCATGTATTATTCAACAAAGAGGTTAATAACTTTCAGGAAACCTTAGCAGACTTGCTTTAAGATCTTCAGTCACTATTAACACCGAAAGTTTACACCAACCCTATTATGATCATAGAGCAATCAAAGCTGCTTCTGTGCCTGAAGAAGAACTTTTAAGTAGCCTTCCATGCTATTAGAAGACACAACTCTCCACAGCCAAAACCTTCAATGCAAAACCTTCAATTTCACTGGGTGGACCATAAGTCTATCACTAACCATTATAGTATACAGCAAAAAACGCTGCAGCAATTTCAGTCACATGAAAATGGGCTTGCATATCAAAAAAAGCTCCTAAATGCATCTTCTCTAAGTATCTTCTTTGATATTTGAGCAATGAAATTGCTGAGATAGGGTAGGTTTGGTTACTTGTATGAGCAAGATACTGTGTATGACACCAGGCAGAACTGCACCCAAAATTATCAAGGGAAATACCAACTGTAAAGCCATCTTTGTTTACCATTTTTTCTCTATATCACTGCCAATTTAAATGGCCCTAAAGAAAGCCTGTGTAGGCAGAACAAAATTAACTTTTATGTTAATAAAGAAATAAAGGGCATCTCCAAAAAACATTTGTTTAAAAAGAGCTCAAGCAAAGCACAATCAATTCCAACTAATTTTTAGTGTTTTTATGATACTGACATGCTGCTAAATAACAGCTCGGAGGAAAAAACAATCTGACAGGACAAGTAAATTATTTAACAGGCAAATCTGATTTACAAGTAGGAAACAATTTCTTGTTCACTACTCATCAGAATTACCTAAACTGAAAATCTCTGATTCTGTGTGAAATACTACTGTGGGGTGAATAACACAATGAATATTCATTTGAAACTATAAATGAATTTGTTTTATATCCACATCCCTTTTGTTTGCTTTATACAACCGTAAAAGAATGTCAAGCATCCTCCAGCGTATGGTTCATGAAAACAAATTCCAGCTTTCTGTGTGTGAGTTCCTAGGGAAGCTACTGTTTTTCAGACAGAATATGTACACAACTCTTCCCTGCAGGAGACTTTTGGACATTCTTTTCTCATTGTATGAGGCAAGAACAGTGCAGAAACCCCATCTGAGTATCACAAATAGGTAATAGTTTAAAATTTGAATAACAACGTATCTATGAAAAGCCTGCTTTCCAGAATTACCCATTCAATAACTCAATCACCTGAGGACAATGTAAACTGTTTGTATACAGCTCTACCAAGACGAGATAAGGAAGAATGCATTTTGCTGCAAGTTTTATTCTTTTCTGAAATGAAAGGGAAGAATACCTGGCTGTAATCTTAATCCTTGAGAGATATGAATGAGATAACACAGCTGAGTTTTGCAAGGCTCAAAAGTAGGACACTGACTCATACGATTTATGACAATTCCCCAGCAGAGAGAGGAAGCTCAACATACGGAAGAGTGTGAGTAAAACTCTCTAATTGTCTTGATATGTTCATCGGCATTTCTTAGCATTGAAGCCCCTTTGCCCTTTACTGTTCATATTTCTCCAAGCAGAAATAGTTTAACAAGTTGAATTAAATAAGGGACTGGGGCTGTGGAGCTGAGGTCCTAATGCTACCTCTAATAAAAGCAGACCAGCATTACTGCAGGATGCCTAGCTGCTTCCTCCTGCTGACATGCCACTATTGGCTTTGGACTTGAACTAGTTCTCCACAGCACTGCTCTGCCTAGCCCCAAAAGCATAGCTGGATAGCAGAAGGTGATCTCCAGTACAGCGCTGCATCATGCAACTCTCAGAAGAAAAGTCAAAAAAGCATCCCAAAAAAGTGAGTTAGCTTTTGATGCTCAAAAGCAAAACGTGGGGAAGGACAACTGTAAAATGGCTTAGAGGCAAAATGAAAAAGGAAAACTGTTTATGGTTGGAAATCATCAATCAGAAATGCAAGAAAAGGAAATCACAGATCCTTTCTCTGGTTGTTTCCAGTAGGCTTAGGCTAACTGTTCAATAGCTTGGGATAAACACAACCATTTTGTCCCTTTCTCTTCATGGTGATCTGTGGACAACCAGTGGAGCGGAAGCATTCCTTACAGAAGCAGTCACTGGATGCAATCCCCCCATATATGGATCGAATCCAGAGACTTTGCAAGTATGTACTAACACACAGCTGTACATCATTATTTCTGAATCTATTATTTTTGCTTCTACTTTGTTCTAAGACAGTAGAAATGCTAATTTAGGTCAATAACCTATTTATGCAAGGGCAAAGTCTCACTATACTAAAGTCTGCCAAATATATACTTTTATGGTTGCAGTATAAGTGCTAATGCTGTTACACCATTTCTCCAATCCCTTTCAATTTCTTCAGCTTTTTAAAACTTCAGCCTTTACAAACTTCTCAAACCAGGTGTTATCTAGCTATGTTTCATTACCAACCTCTCTTCAAGCTACTTGTAGCCACCAAACATTTCAGGCTTAACTAACCTGAAAAGCACGAAGTGATATGTTTGAAGTCTTCCTTACATGTGCTGATGAAACATGTAGAAATACATCCACACACAACGAAAGGTTCAAAAATCTGTCCCAGAGCATCCTCAACACAGGATGTCAAATAAGAAGATGGTAATGAACAAGAGAAGTGTTCTACGCTTCAGAGGTGCCCTTTTCATATGCCAGTACCATACAACTGACAATACACACAGAGCTCTGACTGTAAGATCACACAGAGACTGCCTCTTCCTCCTCCCCCATGAGATTTTCACTTAACACATTGCCAGTTGTCTAGCTCCAAAAGGCTCCAAGTTGTGAACTAGAAGGTTTAATTCTACACTATGGAAGAAAAGCCAGGCACACCGCTAAGGACAGTCTAACTACATACTGAATGCCTGTGCCTGCTGCTCCAGGAGTGTGGGACAGAGACCATGGTAGCCCTCATAATGGGATGGTAGCTCACAGTTTCAAGAGCAGACCTATGAGCAGCAAACTCCAGTCTTATCCGGCCCTGCCAAACCCTGGGATGCTCTTTTTGTGCAGTTTTTGGGCACATCCTGACCATGTAATGCTAGCATCAGACTGAGTTTAAAATGAAAGAACAAGTATCACTTCTAAACAAGTGCAGTAAAAAAAAGAGGAAGTTTTAAGCCTGGTATTTTATACTTTGTCTGAACTACGGGGAGGGACAGAGAATTGAAGTGAAACAAAGGGATGGAAGTAGGACTGCTGCATAAAAGATGAATAATTTGGGGGTGGGTTCGAACATCACCAAGAAAGGCTGCCCCACTCCACCCTTCCTTTCTGTCGCGTTTAAGACTCGTCCTATATGTGCACATGAAAACATTTAGGAAGAACATTTTCAACATCTGACAGAGGACACATCAGTATGTGCTGGGCACTTGTTCCCTGGCAACGGGGCTTTTTCTCTTAGCAACAGAAAGAGAGGAGCAAAGCTTTCCCAGAGGGGAAAAGAGTGCAGACATGAAAAGTGAAAGCAGAGTAGTCCAGTGTCAGTAGATCCTTTGGTCTGGATGATGAAAGAAATAGATCTTAAAACAGCAAACATAAGTTTTATAGTACAGCTTTTTGTAGGAAAGATGCCTGCTTTAGATCCTTACAGCACTGGCAAGAGAAGTACTCTAACTGTGTCAGTTTGTGGACATCAACATAAAAAGACTGCTAAAAATACACTAACTAACCATTCAATTAGTGGATTTAATCTGCAGCTGTAATGAGCCTTTGAATCCAGGAATGGCTGCATGTGTCAAAAATACTTATTCTGGCCATTTGAAATGCCCAGAGGGGAAAAAAAAGAAAAGAAACGTTATTATTTTGCTGTTTCTCTGCTCCCAAAGTTCTAGCACAGTGTCAGTGCATGAGCGTGACTGCTCCAAAAAGGTCTCTTCCCTTTCTAAGCAAAACAATTCAGACATACACTCAGTTAATTTTAGAACTGCTTTTTCAATGAAACCTTTACATAAATGGTACAGCAAAATTAAACAGTTTCTCTCCCCCACCCCCTCCCCATTCATCCATCACATCTTGCTTCACCTTGTAGCCAGGAGTAATCTTGCTGTGCTTTGGGTGGAAATTTGTCTGCAGTGCCTGGGATGTTCATGCCAGCAGAACAGCACTACCCCTCACTGTTTCTTCATTCATGGTCCTAAACAATTAAGTGACTTGGGCACTGAGGTGATGCCCCTCTCTCTTGATTTCACAACGTCCTGGCCACCTTGGTTTTGGTACTAGCTTCATTTGTGGATTTTAATTTCTGTGCTAATTAAATGTGTTCCTGTAGTGTTATTGAGTACTGCAGCTTCGTTCAGCTGATTTGCAAGGGGATCCCTCAGGATCTGTCGAAGGACTCATTTATTCACTTGGCCCTCAGCCCTGTCCTGGAGATCTTTAGAACAACCTGCTAAAACCCTGAGATGCTGTGTGACCCTTCAAAAGAATGGAAGAAGATTCAGGAGCTGCCCAGGACACAGGTTACAGGCGTGGGGACGGGCAAAAAGTCCTCCTCCATTACCACTTCAGACAATGCAAACTACAAGAGCCACCTGCAACAGAATTAGGGAAAGTCAAACCTTTTTAATCTTAGCCTCTTAGAAACCAATGCCTAGGCAGTCAGACTGCCTCTGCGTTTCTCTCCCGAGACATTTCTAACTTCATTACTAAATTTCGTTCAAATTGGCCAAATAACTCTTATAAGTAATAAATCATTATATTCCTACAGCTTTTTGCAAAACAGGCACCTAAAGCAGTGGAAAAGTGATTTCACAGTCTACAGGCAAGCTCAACTTCTCCATGGTACCAGAAATGCTTCTTGAAAGTCAGAGGAAAATGCTTTAGTCAGAAATACCTTCTCAGATAGCAAAAAACTTACCCATAGGACACAAATACATGGGAAGTTGAGACCACAGCACTCCTGCAATGACCTTTGTCAAGATAATTCCTGCTGCACAGATTCATCCCAAATATTTTGCAGAAGTGGGAAGAAAAGAATGCGGTTTGCGTGCGAGTGCCAGAGGAGGGATATCTGGAAAAATACAGGCAGAGACAAACATACTTGTAAAAATCAAAGCCAAAGATAACGAGGAAAAGAAATACATATAAAACTCTGAGAAACTCTGCTTTGCAGTTGGGATGAAGTAGTTGGCACTGCTAGGTGTTGCCCATGGCATTTTCTATTCTGTCCAAGGAATAACGGCTTGCACAAATTCTGAGGGAGTAAATGCAGCTACCAGCTAAAAAGTATCTGTCACTCCATTTCTGATGCCTGGAAATAGATATGAAAGCGTGGACATCTGGCTCAGAATTTCAGAGAGACCATGACTGTTTTTACAAGTTTGCTTTCCTAGCTATTCTGTGATGTAATTTCTGCAGCTCCATCCCTCTGTCAGCCAAAATGGCAGAAATAGTTGGAAGCATGTTTTACTTCATTCTACTGGAATTCCATTTTAGATTTACCGCTGTTATTCTCCAGACATGTATTTTCCCTTACGATGCAGTCTGCCTCCTGCATAGCACAGAAGAGGAGCACATATAGGAAACAACAGTGAGTCAGAGGACAAGGATGCGCAAGCACCGCTACCCTCTCCAGAAAAGCCAGCAATAGATGACAAGCCTGTGCTGCACTGTGGTTTGCTGTCACAAGAAACCAAGAGAGGGAACAGCCACAAATAATAATTTAAAAAGCCTCCTTAAAGCAAAGATAAAAGTTGCAGAAATCTGCACTTCAGAAGGAAAAAAAGAAGTGCCAGGAGATAAAGATTTGGAACTGATGGATTTCGTATGGCAAGAAAAATGTCACATCAGATGAACCTAAGTGACACTGCCTCTGAAGCAACATCAGAACGTTCTGACCTGAAAGGCACGATTGCTTACATTCAGGCTTCTTTCTTACTTATGTGGGATTTCATTTAGGTGTCCCCCAGCCCCCTCCAATGCCTTAATATTATCTTAGGTCTGATATAAATCAGGGGTTATGGACCATAGGCACGGGCTGCAGATCACATCATCAGCTTCTGTTTTGCACATTAAAGGCTTTTATCTTTCCTCCTATAAGATCAAGTGAAAAGGACAGAAAAAGCAATTCAGAAGATATACAAGTAGAAGTATGAACAAATACAAATTTGCATCTTAATAACTTTGTGATAGAAAGCTCAGCATAACTATTTGCATTATTCACTCTGTATATCTCCTTGCTTAATGTCCTTATCCACTTGGTTAAAATAAGAAAGGTTACTGGGGAAGTATTTTCTGAGGACTTAAGACTTATCAAATTCCACAATGTCTTTCACAAGTTCATATTTATTGATAATATGACTGGGTCACAAGATAAACCAGTTAAGGATTTTCTGTCTAATATGATGACAAACAGAAACCCCCTTGTAATCACAGGATTAGATATATAGATAGCAACCTGGTTACCATCATAGAGTATATATACAGAACATATGTATTTATTATCTGCACACAGGCGTGCATTTGAGCTGTCCATGTCAAGGGGCCTCTATCAAGAACAAATAGAGAATTAACTAATATTTAAAATGACAACAGAAATCCAAAGGCAAAAGACAACCTGCTTGAGGAAGGAGAAGCAGCATATTATAGAAAGACAGCTTGACTAAACTGGGCGAATTTATATACTCTGAACAGTGGTATTCAGTGAGAAGATGCATTGTGCGAAGATAAATGGATAAAGAACTGTTAAAGAAAAATTTCCCTACCTGTTTCTTAAGAAAGTTTTCAAAGAAACAATATGGGTCCCTATGTAGAAAAGTTATTTTGCATACTTGTCCCCACCTCCAGCAAAACCATGGGTTTTCCTAAGTTTGATTAAACCTTTTTGCCACTAAAAGACAACGCATCTCAGTACAAGAATATGGTTATTTTGAAATAAACTGAAAAAGCTATCTCTAGCTTTCAAAAATGAACTTGAGCAAATAGATCCAACTTTGCTCCAGGTTTCTCATCTGCAAAATAAGGATAATGACACCTATCTCTTTTGAAAAGCACTAAGATGGGTAGATCACATGCAAAAACTTTGTACCCATCTAAGATCTGGGTAACATTACTGCTATGGTAATCTCATGTTTTGCCTGAAGAAGTGCAGAAAAGGAAACCTGACTTTTAAACAGCAAAAAAAAAAAAAAGCTAAAAAGTAGCAATTCTAAAGACATGTTTTAGTCCTCTTTTTACCTTATTGAAGCGCTACAAAAAGACTCATAAAGCTGATCTTACCCGTTTTCATTTTGCTGCTTCTCATCAAATCTCTTTGCTTTATCAGGTAGGCAAACCACAGGACATTTTCTATCTTATCTCTCATGATAAAGACTACAGACATGGTGTGAATTAATGTCAGCTTAAAAATTGCCCAACTTCTACCTAAATAGCATCACAGTTCTCTAAATGAGCTTTTTTTCCCCTTTTCTTCATTATTTACACTAAGGAAACGCATTTAATTTACATTTTATTTGTGAGCATGCAGCTATATATTATCACATAGAGGATATTTCTAAGAAAGGTCCTGCTCAATAAGATAAAAATCTTGATAAAACACCCTAAGCAATCATTTATTTAACACAGGAATCCAGAATTTTGCCTTTTGGTAAGTTTCATTCTAGTAGAACGATAGGTACATTTACATCAATGAGGTACCATGGATTTTACAGGTTTCCATGTTTTTTTCAGTACATAATGGCAAAAAAATCAATTTCCAATAATAGATTTAAAGCAACTTTTAAACAGAAATAACATGAAACCTCATTGATTTGGTTTTGGGTTTTTTTAAGCTTATGGAGAATTCTCCTAGTTGTTCAGCTGCCTTAGAGAATTAAGAACATAATCAAAACAGAATCAAACACTTTTTCTTCATAAAACATAATGGGACAATTTAACCTCTCAGGAAAACAGATGGTGGTTGTCTAATGAAGAACACAACCTACACAGTATTTTCATATGCAATAAAAAACACAGGCTTTTGTAATGCTCACCAAAACAGGGTCTGGTAAACTAATGATAACACTGATAACAGAAAAAGCATTTATCCAGCCTTTCATGTGCAACAGCAGGAAGTAGGAACCAAAACCAGGAAACAACTTCCAGAAAGCTTAAAAAACCCCAACCCAAACAAAACAAAACCCAAACAAACAAACAAAACTCTTTCTGTGTTTGCAGAAATCCCTTCAAATCTTACCAAGTTATTGGGTGCTTTCTTAAGGGTATTTTCCTGCTGTACCAAATCAAGGGATGACTAGGCATTTTGTCTGTCATTGTATGTGCAACGTTTAGGATAATGCGGAGTAAAAGATGGAGAAAGTGATTTATACATGCAAAGGACTCGCTGACATGATATAAATTTGCCGATTAATCAATATCTTAGCAATGCCCCCATCTGGTGGCCAGGTGGGAGAGTTTGCTCACCCAGGTAAGAGATGCAGAAGGGGAAGTACACATCTACACAGAAGTGCCCTTGCTCCCGGTGTTTCTACCTTGAAGCTTTGGTAAAAGATAATTCAGCAAGGAGGTGGGTTTGTCCCTCTCAACCTGCCTGCAGGCTGCCAGTTCCTTCCTGAAACACTCACTCACCAGCCTGCTATAGGTGTTAAGAGGAGATGGATGATGTATTATAGAGTAATTGGCCAGTACGGCCTGAGGGAGGCAGCTTTCGTAGGAAACTGGCTAAAAAGGGTTTAATCTTTCCAGCATCGGCATGGGAAACCCTCCCAAGCGCTCCTGCCCTTTTGTCACAGTTTGGAGGATGACCACCAGGCAAAGACCCTTGTGATCTGACCACCAACAGCCAGCCCATCTCACCGAAAGAGTAAATGAAGCATAATCCAGGCTGGACAAACCTGCTTTTTGAGGCTTGGCAGACTAGATCCCAGGGTCTTCACTCCAAATTAGCTAACAAATTGGTGACACCTAGCTATTGACTGAAGAGTTCCAGTAAAGAGATGATCACTGGTTTTGTTTAATCAGTTAAGTAAGCAAGGCCTGTGTGATCGTTAATGAATCTGAGTCATCATGATAACAAAAAAGCCACAGCAATTCCAAATTGTTTAGAAAACAGATTTGTTCCTATTCATTTCAAGGGGATCCATTTGGAAGCTTTTGTAAAAGACAGGTAATTTTAAGGTCATGTGTTAGCCAGCTCTGGAAAAGCTAAGGAACAGTGTAACTCTTATCATTGAAAAGACCAATTTTGTCAGCAGCAACATATCCTAAATTGCCAGTATTGGATATTTAACTTCAAAGACTTTCAATTTGCCAGTTACCTCGATCTCCTGTATTTTCTTTTTGATTTACTTTTGATGGTCCACCTAAAAAGTCGAACCAAGGATTTACTTACACACAGCAGTTCAAATAAGGAACCTAGATAAGTGGTGACCTTCCCAAAAGAGAAAGACCTCCAGAAAAATTGATCTTGCAATTGTTTCTGGTTCAGTCTTTCTCAAGATTTGCAAGGTTCTAACTGAGACACATGGCAACTGTATAATAAGATGTCTTCCAACACTGCAAATAAAAGGAGGCTCCAGGCAGCGTCTGACCATGGATTGGATGTTTATTATACTAAAATCAGTAAAATTACCTAGATTGAAAGGCTTCCAGCAAAATGATGTTTTACTGATTCTCATGCTGTACTGAAGATGTTACCCACCTGTCACACTGAATAAATGAATGGAATTAAAGCTGGTTTATTGCAGCAAACAAACAGAAATAGAAATGCCAGTGAAGGCTACAATTACTCAGTCTGTAACTGGTTACTGGGATTGGAAACTAAAACTGCAACAAGGAAAAGGAACCAGGCAAGCAGAGAAGTACAGCTCGCAGCACTACATCCTTTTTCAATTGCATAAACTATTCTCTGTATTGGTTTAAGTACTAAAGTTAGGATAATAAGAAAGGGAAACACTAGTAACAAAATATCAAGGAGGAATTATACTCAGTTGCATTTGTCTTGCACAACTTCAGTTGAATTTTGAGAAACACTGTCATTAAGTTGTATTTAGTTAAGCGCTCACACCAGGGGCAAAGCTCTGAATCCCAGCCCTGATCCAGAGAAATTCTGGGTAACGTTCCAAAAACAAAGAACACAAAAAAACCAGGTTCCAAACACTGACTTGGATCTTCACAGCATCTGTTTGTCTGCTAACTAAGTTTTTCCCTAGAAACACTTTTCCAAAGGTTTTGTTATCATATTTCTTACTCGCAAACATTTTATCTGCCATAACATGAGGCTATAGCAGTCTAATGGTTAGCAGTATTATGTTTATAGTTATCAGGTTACCTTTCTGGTACTGTTTAGCATAAATAATCCCAAATTTCACAATAGAGAAATATTCCAGCATTAAAATTGACATTTTCAAGTTGGAGTATTAATAAAGCTGAAGTTCTCAAGACCACAAAAGATAAAACTCACTGTTATCTACATGGCAATGATGAACAGTAACTCAACTAATTTCCTCAAGAAAAAACAAAATACATCTTCCCCCCCAGTTAGCTTAGGCAAAGTCCCCAGAGAACAGGAGTACTCAAAGTAATTACAAGATTAAGATCTTTGGCTAACCTACGTAATCCTTGCCTGAATCATAGTAAAAGCAGTCCTTCAGTAGATGACAGACTAGCTTTGTAAGATATAAAATACTTTGTATCGTCACCTATTCACCAACTTTTGTCAGGATAAATTATGTCCGGTAAGAAATGCAAGAAAAAGTTTAAGTTTCAAGTCCAAATTATTATTTTTTTTAATTCTGAAAATTGCCCTTGTTCATTGCTTCAAAATCCAAAATGGTTCCGACTGCTGCAACTGTGCAAAGAAATCCAGGAAGTCTACCTCCACAAAGGCAGACAACGTAACACTAAGCCACATGACCATAACTGAGACCCCAGCCTCAGTTCTGAGCTTTGAGCTGCCATATACCTTTGCTCTTGAGCATATATTCCTGCTGAGGAGTCCAAGCCAATACCTCCAGCTTCAGTACAGGATGCTGATACTTCCATACTTCCTGGTGCAAATTTGAATTCAAGAGAGGATCATAGGATTAGAGAATACACTGGGCTGGAAGAAATCTCCAGAGAGCATCTAATCAAGCCTCCTGCTTAAGAGGAGTCCACTGCAACATTAGATTTGGCTGCCTAAGGTCATATCTACCCACTCCAGTCTAGCTCTGTCCAAGGATATTTATTTATCCTTTTAATCTCGCATGATAGATATTCCATCAAGCTAATGCTAAATCCTGGAGTTAATACAACTCCAACTTCCACAATATAGTCCCTTTAAACAACCAGGGGAACTCATGAAGATGGACATCTAAACCCCTGAAGGCTTCTGAGCCCCAAGGCAACCCTTGAGCACAGAGCTAACTAGAACCTGAGGCTCACCAAACCAGTGGTCTTGGAGTCTGAAATTTGTATATGTTTCAGAGGTGCAGGAAAGCCAGAACATTTGGTGTTTAGGATCCTCCATTAATTCATAGTTTTCCACAAATCCTTGACTCACTAGAAGACTTACAAACCTGTGCTATGCATTGCCTCCTGAAAAAGGAATATTTTTCCAGTAAATATGTCTGAGTAATTAGCAATTGTATTTTAGTAAACATGTATTTATAGCTCTACAGTATCTCAGTGGGAATGCTAGTATTTTATGATCTACAAACGCTTTAGTTATTGGAGGCACACAGAAATGACAAATCCTGAGGTGGTTACTTGCAAAACCAAATTACATTTCTACCCTAGTGTAGCCGTACTCCAAATTGCTCATAGAATGCGTATAAACTACTAAAGCCAGGACATACTAGCTCTTACACCCAGTTTTCTAACAGTAGTTCCAGGCTTTAATATGTGAAGCGGACACGCAGGAAAAACAACTTGGAAGTCCAAAATACTTAGCTTGCAAATTTTATCAATTACAGCAGCTATTACAAAAGCTCAGTACCTGAGAAAAAGGCAGACCTAATATTTGTACACTTAACATTGCCCTTAAATGTTGTTACAGGTTTATAGATGGCAAATTCATCATCTACAAGGAGCTATAAAGCTGAAAGAAAGAAAAATCACCTTCTAAAAACTCAATTCCAATGAAGCCAAGGAAATGATACAATTACGCTAACTCTTCCTCCAAGTTAGGCGCGCATAGGTAATATTATGACACCAAGCCAGTGAAGGAAAAAAACCCACATTACTGCAAGATTAAAGATACACAGAGACATTGAAAACTATAGTTTAGAAAATAGTGTTGAAGTTCTTATAACATATATGTAAACTATAGCTAATTTTTCTTTAGAAAAAGCAACAAAATCAGCAAGCTACAGCAGTGTTTATACTATTCACTCTATTATAGGCCACTTTTTGGGCTACATAATGATGAATTGAATCATATGGCATTGTTTTGCTTTTGACCTCCAAATCTCTCCCTTCCCAGCTTTAAGGTTAATCTTCCTATTTTCAGGTTTATGCAGTCATTCAAGCGTTTTGTATGCTGACTCATACTCTTGCCAAGAAAAGACGTAAGGTTTGCAAATCCTCTGAAGTTAGTGTTTAATTTTTTCAGATCAGTATTCCTTTGCCCATAGAAACAAGCACAGCGGATTCATGCAGGAGGCTTCACAAGTATTTAGGTAGCTTGAAAATGACACAGCTTCATAATTCTGTTAATTTAAGACCCCAATCTGACATTGGCATTTGAGCATATATATACTGCAGTGACTAATTCTCTTCCTTAACAGTGGAAAATGGTACTCTTTGGGAACTGAAAAGCTGCCTCTGGCATCCATGAGTACAGTTGAAAACCAAGAGACACATAGTTTAGGTTTTAAAGAACACACTACTTCAAACACTGAAACCCTAGCGAGTTTTCTGTTATAAAATAAAACTACCTTGGCCATGTATTTTTTCACCCACCCATAGTAAATGGTTAAAGGTCTCAACTTCCCCCTCGCCGAACTGAGAAACATGCAATCATGAATATCAATCTGCTTCCACACCACCTGAAATCTCAGCTGCACAGCCGCCTTCATGATAGGTAAACATTTCCAAGCAATTCTCAGCAGTATGCAGCAACACAGTGGCAATATAAGGTGATCAAAAGATCAAAATCTGGACAGGATTTAAAGTCAAGTTGTTTGTTTTCTTGGTGTTTGGTTTTTGTTTGTTTGCTTGCTTGTTGGTTGTGTTTATTTAATCCTTGTCAGCTGATTTCAGTGCCATCAGAACTTTACCAAAATACACTGGCACAGACTCATTCTGCTTAGGGACCTCTGCAAGCCTCAGAGCACGATTTTGATTGCCTATATACAAAACTCTTAATAAATACTCTGACTAGTTGTCACACTTTGGCATGAGAGCAACTTTACTGACCTTGTATGAAGCTATCACATATTGGTTAAAGAAGGGTTTTCCTTGCAAGCCAACTCATGATTATTTTTAATATGCTCTTAGAACTATACAAGTAATGTGACCCCTGCAAACCACAAAAGAGAGGATTTCCATCCCTCCTCAAAGGAACAGAGAACAAGGTTCTTTGAGAAGATTGGGAATGCGCTAGTAGGGCAGGTCAGAGACCAGTGCAGCAAAAGGTTATTCCCTTTGATATTCAATACCACACCATTTCAAAGGAGATTGACAAGTCAAGTTTTAAAGGTTCCCCAAAGGAAAAGGATATCAGTGCATATGACTGACAAAGCTGCTGCTCCAGAGATCAACAACAAAACTGAAAGCTGGGGCTTCCTAGTCAGTTATTTTTAGGATTTTCTCCAGCTGCTTATTTCCCAGTCTCCCCTACAGCCTTCAGGCAGTTATTTCTTTGCATCCCTATTGCCCTGTTGACTTCTAGTTTTACTGTCATTGATGACACCCAGTGATGCTTGTCTAGTCAGTGTTTTGCATTTTTCTCAGCCTTTTCCACAATGCTTGGGAATAAACCAAATTGGTGGATATAATGAAGGTAACACTTCTGATTACTGTGCAACAAGAAATATTGGATTAAGGCACGATTACTCTTATTTGTTAAGTAGTTATCACATGTAGCTGCTGGGCTGCACTTTCCAGGCCACACAATCATTTCACACTCCATATCAATGTTTGTTTACAATGCATTGGGTAGTACACCCAAATTTTTTTAGCCTTCAGTAGTAAATACAGTATGGTAACCAGTGCCCCAAACCATGAAAAGATCTTTTGTCTCTCTGCTTTCAGAATAAAACATCTCCAAATGCAATTATATTTTTATATATATTTCCCTTCAGAAGAATGAGACCAGCATCTTTCATGTGGACCATAGTATATTTTATGTTAAAGATATTGGAGGATTTCTCTTGTACATGTGTCTGTTTTCCAATCAGGACATTAAGTACCAGTAAAGTATTCCACAGTGTGGAGTGCTATAAGGACACCACAAATCTGTCACCAAAATAAATTCCAACATTTGACATTAAGCAAAATACCGGAGAGATCCTTTCGGACAGATGTTACTGCTCACTTCCTACACACAGGGCAGTGTGTGCCTATTAGCTCATTAGGGCATCATTCAAGCTTATCTATTTTCCTAAGCCTTTGGAACTGCCTACTTTGAAACTTCAGACAGCTGCAATCGCAGCTTAAAAGACTTATTTATCCTCAGACTTCTGCCCTTTCCCAAACATAAGGCCTTGCCTAGTGTGCATACTACAGATTCTTTTTCTGTAGCTTCTTTATATATTTCTCAGCAGATAAAAAGGATTACAGTAAAGTGCAAGTAATCTGCTGCCCGTACTGAGCTCTAACGTATTTCAGCCTGCATTCTCTGCCTCCGCAATATCTTACCAAGAAAGGCTAAGATAGTTACGACAAAGTGTCGCACAAACTTAGAGTGAAAGCAGACGAATAGCAGGAATTTGAAGAAGGCAAATGTCCGAGTTTTACATTTACTTGATCTGCCAAGTTTTGGCCAAACTGACCTAACTGGAGAAAGCATCAAATGATACCAGCGGACCCTGAGTATAAGACTATAGGGCATGAGGCACACTTGTCAATCATGAGGTATTTTTTGAGTGCTTATACATATTCCAGTGGGATTTTCTAAACTAACATCTTTCTGGGAAGCTTTAGTTAGTGTGCTGCATTTTAACATAATACAGCCAGCAAACACCTGGAAACCCCCAAATTGTCAATATTATATAGATTGCCCATTAAATATAGTTTACATCAACGCAATAACAAAAAGTAAAAGATAACATAGGAATATAAGTACAAGGAAATTCATTTCTATTCTAATGAGGAGACCTCAATCACAGTAGCAGAAAAACACAGCTTTAGGACCAAATTCAATGGTAATAACTTTTATTAAGCCCACTGTAACTTGAGTAAAAGCATGTTCTTTACATTTTATTTTCATCTGAAAATAAGCCTAGACAAGATTTACAGGAAAAGACATATGTATCCTTTGTCAGTGTAAGTTCATCAGGAGTGCTTCAGTATTTTTCCAGTGTAATTATGCACCTGATTTACTTCTCAAATTAAAAATAAAGTGAAAACCATTAAGTGGCACTTAACACTACACTGAATTAGTCTAGACTTTTGAATACTTGGTGACAGAGGAATCAGAAACCAGAAAGCAATCAGAAGTGTAAAAATAAGCTAGAAAACATCCCCATTCAACCTAATTTGACATTTTACTCTCTGCTTAGCAATGTCTAAATTTGTTAATGCCAAATACTGTTTTATCTCCAATTCAAGCGAACAATGCAAAGACATCTGTATTTACGGACCTCCTCCATTAATTAACATATAGTCACCACATTGGATGCTGACAATTTTATACAGTTGTTCTTTGTACTTTGCTAATTTATCTTGAACCAAAATTACTCAGATAAGCAGTTATTTTAAGCATTATTCCTCTGCTTTCTCCAAACACCAGATCTGTAAAAGCTGGGTTTTGGGAACTCTGCAGAAATTCGTAAAACTCATGCTATATTTCTGACAACAGCTTGAACATGCTGCCCATTACACAGCGCAGCATTTGCATTAAAGAGTAAAAATGCTAACACTCTTAGGGAATGCAGTGAATACGTTGTACGTATTTGTTGAAGATCAGTTGTCCTCTACACATATTCTTTCAGGAAAAGAACATTTCCTAAGATGAAGGAAAAATATTTCATGTCCATCTTCAACAGTTTTACAGACTCTAGAACCATAATAAACCCCTGTCAGAAAAGAGACTTTGCTCTTAATGTTCACTTAACACATTAAACTAAAATGTGGAAAAAGGGCTGGCCTATTTGGACCTATTGGTCATTTATGAGCATTTACTTAGAAAATCAAATAACATGACATCGAGTGCAGCAAGAGAACCCTTGACATCAAGCAGAAAAGTAAACATGGCTGAATTCCCAGCCCAACCAGTTTGTTGTTTTGTTTGGGGTTTTGTTTTTTCCTAGTAAGCACAATGGTTATTCTGAGGCCTTTCGGCAGCGTATTCCTGTGTTTCTTTAAAGACAGTGTTTTCTTAAAGATTTTAAAATCCTTAGTATCACTGATCACTGTTACAAAGTTCCTCCTGAGCATCTTCAGTGTATTCCAAGTGACTCCTAGCATTTCTTCTTTTTATAAACCAAGCACTTAACCTTACTTGAGGAGGATGGAGGAGTAACTTACTTAGTGAATCAGAAACATAGAATAGTTAGGGCTGGAAAGGACCTTAAGATCATCTAATTCCAACACCCCTGCCATGCTGCAAAGCAGCAACTCAAGCACAAACCAATTACAAAATGCATTTACTGAAAAGCCCTTAAAATTTGTGTAGTTAGAACTGATACTAATACCAAAGCTTTCACATTAAATGAGCTCTTAGATTTACTAGCTCTTTCAGCCAAATCAAATTCTCATAGCCTGTCTACGTACTGCAAACCCTTATGCAACAAAGGAACTACCTGACATCTTATTTTACATTGTCAGTTCCTTTGTGCAAATAAATCCAAGGGACTGGATTACTGTTACATGTAGGAAGTCCACTTACTAAATTTACAATATAGACAAATCGTTACGAATTTACGACCCCTGACTGATTTTTCAGTACACTTTAATTTGGTCAGATACACGTACAAGAGACCTACTGAGCAACCCTTAGAAATAGGCCAATTTTCATTTTCTGCACTTCTGTTGGAAGTATACAAGCCTGTGCCATACAAGGTAAAAAATCAGTTCAAGAGTAAAAGCTTGGGTCTTAAGGAAGATAAACTGTAAGTAGCAGAGGATATGAATGTCTACATTTCAGTTATATATTACAGCGTCTTGGAAAGCTTATGAGATAAGCCCACTTTAAATAATGATACAGAAAACAGCTCCTCTGTTTCCTTCTCAGATCTCTCTGTACAAAACCTGCCAGTACCCTGAATCCAAAAAACTCCAGAAAAATTCTGTTATCCCATCACTTGCTTGGTCAACTTACAAACCGGTAGGCAAACACCAAGACATCCTCAGCCTGGATAATCCTAGGAGCCCAACTGGTCAACCAAAGACACTGCCAAAGCAACAATGACTCATTCATACAGAGCAATTTCCTTGAGTGCCTTCTTAATCACTATGATCAGTCTGACAGAAGAGACCCTTACAGTGAGAAACTACTAGTTCTCTGAAAACAGCACAAATCTCTGAAGAATTGAGGAAGTTAGAAGCTCTGCTTGGGATATATGCAACAGCAGCTATCTTGAATTAATGCACTCGCTATTTTTCCTATTCTCCCCTTTTCATAGACAGAGTCAAAGATATCGCTGGGTCACTACCAAGAGGTAGGTAACTCTTATGCTCTCGCCTAGATCTGCAAACACAAGTAGCACTGGTGAAACTAGAAGGATGCTCTCCCAGTATGGGTCTCTGGATGGGCAGTGAAATCTCATTCCCCAAAACCTGCACTTAACACAAATGGTGATTAATGCAAAAAACCAGTTTCAGACAGTAAATATTTGTTACCCTTCCTGCCACAAATGGACTTGAATCAACAAGCAATAAATGGCCAGGACAGTATTTGAGTGTAAATGAAGTTGTAACTCTGCCTTTCACAGCCAGTCTACAGGTTTGGGAAAAAAGCCAGATTGAAAGCAGCTAAGTTACATTTAAAACACAAGGGAATTGAATTCTGAGAACCTAGTGGTCTGATCTGAACAGGGGCTTAGGGGGAGGAGAAGAGAGCTGCTTCATTTTCTGTCCCTAGGGAAGCACTTCTTTTGGATGTTATAATACCCAGCACTTTCTTCCTGCAGACTTAAACTGAACACCTTACAAAGGCTAAATCACAGTGGCCTACTGCATTACTTGGATCACCAGTTGGGCTGTTTCTCTCTGCCTCCATTCTGCATAAACTTAAGAGACCTAGGTGATGGGAGAGATTCATGAGAACAAAAACACAAGTACCAACATGCTCAAAACACCTGTTTATGCAGTGCTGTAAGTTTAAAACAAACACCCAAGAGAAACTCCATCCCGATTAAGTAATTTTACAGCAAAATCTGTGAATCATCTTGAAATGCCAAAAGATTTTGTAGCACAGCAGTCATTCAGCCACTGACAATTTCCAGCATAGGTAGGTGGTTGACAAAAAATGAAGTTAAGACATCCCCGCGTGGACTTTGGCTACTATCAGCCTTGAAACAGCTGGCCAGGTCAAACTGACACATAAAACAACCTGTAAAGACTTAGTATCCATGAGCTTCTACTAGAAGATAATATCCATTTTGCCTGGGAATTTACATGTTGAGAGTGGCAGAAAGAATTAGACAGGTTTTGTCTTGAATAAACAACAATGGAAAAAGAAAAAGTAAATGAAAAACTGAAAAACGACTTGCTAAAATGGCAATATAGTGAAACCCAAAGTTCCTAGCAAGTAAAAATCGCAGTTAGAGGTAAATTGCTGTTTGGCAACTTGTATCAAAGACAAAAAACAGGTGAAATGACGCTTCAAGAAGTTTGCCAACAAGGTGGGTAGGGGGGAAAGCTGGCCAAAAAGCTAAGTTGTGAGGAAATGTCTTATCAACAAAATCAGTTTTTAGACCATTTCTCCCATATGTCAAAGGATCATTTTGACCATCTGCTGTCTTCTAATACACTACCATTCCTTCCTTTAATGGTACTGTCTGAATACTTAATCAACACATTGTCTGTTTTGTCACTCAGTTCATTACTGAAACATCAAATATAGAGGCAAGGTGAGATTCTTGCTGAAATCCACTCTGTAAATAGGGACATTTTGACACTGAAAACACTCTCGAGATGGCCAGCTCTTTGAAAAGCTGTATCCAACTCCATGTTGTTATTATTCCTTTAACCACTGTTTCCCAATCTTACTTATGAGACCATTATGTGAAACATGGAAAGCTTTACTATACTAAGTGACATCTACCACTGCTGCTGCTTTATGCACAAAGCCCTTTAGCAGTCGTGTGTATAGATTAGGCTGCTCCAACAAGGTCTCCTGGCAACTATGCAAATGGCTGTTGTTCATGTCCGAATTTTTTGTCATTCGCTATGGTTTTGTCTCTAGAAATCAATTAGCACTATGACTTATTAATAGTTTGGTGGTTCCTCATTTTCATTTTTAAAAGACTAGGTCCCCATTTGCCTTTTTCCCAGGCTTCTTGTATGCCAGCTATGTTTCCAAGGTAATAGAGCTATCTTCTACTGTGGCATTTAAGCAGTCAGATAATATTTTATATTTAAATATCAAAAGGATTTTATCATTAAATCCAGTATATCAAAACCACCTAAAATACCTAAGAAATCTGCTAGCTAAAAATGCTTTTGATAAAATCAAAATTAATATCAGAATAAACGTCCAATTAGAAACTGATTACAGGCAAGTTAATTTATATCAAACGATTAAAAAAAAACCCTCTTTGAAACTTAATTTGTTCTTTAAAATACACAACATATATCTATTTGGCTTGTTTAAAACCTGTATGATGACTGACAGCAACACATTAAGTTGCAAACTTCAGGCAGGCACTATTTTCAGCAGCAGGAGGACATCCTACAAAACCTGAGCACAACGCAACAATCAGTGCTCATACTTCAACAATCAAGGTGGGATGAAACTCTTCAGCAAAAAAATTCCAACTTACCCAAAGTGTCATTCACTTCATATAAAAGGTACTTCTTCAATTTGTTCTTTTCAAAGTGATGCACAAAAAAACCAACGTCTCTTGTCCCTAATTTCTTTGACTATAGGCAGATTTATCCCTGCTGCTTGTTTGATGAGTAACTTCACATGTACTGCATCTACTTTCAGCAAACAAAGACCTGAAAGCCAAAGTGTTGCTGAGTTGTACACAGGTGGAAGCCATAATTACTCCTCCTACACAGGCAAAATAAGCTAGCACAATCTAGTTGCCAAATGCATTCATGGGCAGGTCTCCACTCTTTTGCTGTGCATTAATGGTAAGTACTTGTACAAATTCCTTTTAAGACATAAGCACTCAAAACAAATAAAATATACCCATCCAGTAATGTTTCCTATGAATTGTTATAAGAAATGAAATATTAAAAGTGGTTAAATGTGAAGAAGAAAAGATACTGGGAAAAAAAGAGATAATGCTCTTCAGGAAAGCAAAACTCTTTCTACTAGACCAAGCTTACGTTAGAATAACAACTTTAATATGAAATACATAGAGTCTGAAGTTTGCATAACTTAAAGTTTTGTAGATCCAGACATTTTTCTTATCCTAAAAAATAAAACCAAAACAAAACTAATCTTCCCTCCCATATATGGACTATGATGCATGGGCCAGACTGATCCTGCATTTATCAAGAAGTAGAATGCAAAATGGAATATTCCAGGCTACCACATCTTTTCCCATTTCAGACACTCATAATATTGAGAAAACTTCTTCTCAAGTATTTGAAGAGATTAGAGCAGCTACAGCTGTCACCACTGCAATGACAAAAGAAGGCACAATTTCTCTGCAGGCAGTTGAGTTCTATGGGAGGCTTCCTGTAGCCACAGCAGTCCCCCTCTTTCAAAGGAGATCTTTTATGTAGTAACATATATCTCTACACATCTCACAAGAGGAGTAAGAGCATAAAACTATTCAAAAACTAACTTCATAAGACCAGAAGGACTTTTTGCTTACCAGGCTTCTGCTGACCCGCAGGTGGCTCTGAAATAGCGCTGCATTCTGTATTACAGCTGTGACAGTCAACATGTCTTCACTAAGGGCAAATTGTGCTGGACAAATCCAATGGCCTTCTACATCAGCATTGGTGGATTAGGGAATAGCAACAGATGTAATCTACCTGGACTTGTGCAAACCATTTCACATTGTCCTACACAACATCCTTGTCTCTAAATTGGAGAGGCATGGATCTTTTTTCCACTTGGAGAAAAAGGAAAAGGATGAACAGCCACACTCACGGAGTTGAGGTCAATAGCTCAATGCCCAAGTGGAGACAAATGATAAGTGGTTTTCCTCAAGAATCAGTAGGGGGAGCAGTGCTGTATAAACTCTTTGTAGGCAGCATGGACAGTGGGATTGAGTGAAAGTTCTGCAGTGACAAAGGTATGTTTCACGTGCATTTAATTCTCCAATTGCTGAAAAGATTTATGAACCATAATGTCATGGTTTAAGCCCAGCCAGCAATCCAGAACCACGCAGCCTCTCGCTCACTCAACCCCCCCCCCCTTTTTTCCCCCCTGCTCCTGGAGGGATGGGGAGGAGAATCAAAAGAATGTGATTCCCACAGGTCGAGACAAGAACTGTCCAGTAACTAAGGTATAACACAAATCACTGCTGCTACCACCAATAATAATAATGATAAGGGGAATAACAAGGGAAGAGAATACAACCATTCACCACCCGCCAACCAATACCCAGCCCGACCCAAGCAGTGATATAACCCTTCCGGGTAACTGCCCCCAGTTTATGTACTGGACATGATGCGCTGTGGTATGGAATACCTCTTTGGTCAGTTTGGGTCAGGCGTCCTGTCTCTGCTTCCTCCCTGCTTCCCCTCCTCCCTGGCAGAGCATGAGGCTCAGAAAGTCCTTGGTCAGAGGAAACATTACTGAGCAGCAGCTAAAAACATCGATGTTATCAGTGCTGTTCCAAGGCTGAAAGTCAAAAACAGCACTGCACCAGCTACTAAGAAGGAGAAAAATGATTGCTACTGCTGAACCCAGTACACATAATTATCTTTACAAGACAATAGAAACACAGTAAGATACAGAGAAAGATAACAAAATGAGTAAGAAACAGAGGTTCATGTGAGGTCTTTATGTTTTGGCACTAGAAATCAAAGATGAGCAATTTATGCATAATCTGTCTGATTGATGTTGGTAAGACTGTACTACGAAGAACAATAATTTCGGCAGTGGTCTATCAGCTTACAGTGTTTTGCAACCAGTTTTAACAATTTCAGTGGTGGTTGCCTAGTGAATGATTCCTCCTGTTGCAGTTTGGAAGTGCCTTTAACGTTAATGCAGATGCTACGCTTGCTGAGACTTTCTCTGGCAAAGTGGTTCAGTGAATTTGGAAAGGAATCAAGATCCAGCTGTGACTAAAAAACCTTGATGTTGAGATTTAATATATACTGTGCATCCAAAACATTTCTCTAATATACATTTGTTTTCCTGCCAATCCTCCTCCACCCATCCATCTCTTCAGTACATTCCTGGTGGATGCATAATGTGGTCCACAAGCTCAAAATCAAGAGATACATGAGGAGATATATCTCCTTGTCTTGCACAGCTGGAGGCTGCCTCCTTTTAGCCCCAACTCACACCTGTTTGCAGGAAGGGTGCAAGACGCAACTGCAGATTTCAGGCTGAGGCTCTCTGCCATTACAACATTTTTTTATCATCTTTCAATCTGTAGACCCCTAAGCAATTCTGATTGTTTCAATTATAGACTCCCTAGGGAATTTTGCATTCATAGATCAGTGCAACACATTCAGATTTCCTTTTCTTTAGCACTTCTCGCACAATTCATGGACCCTTAAGTGCACAATCACCCTCTTACTTGTACTATCGCAACAGAAACTTGAGTGCCTTTCCCATCAGTGACAGCATAAACTTTGAAAGCAATTCACTGAGGGCTTGGGGGTCTCTAAAACCTAAAGCAGCTGCACAGAAGCCTAGTAGGGTATCCATGCATCACTCTTCCTCATCTGAACAATTAATGAGCTGCTAAATGCACACATAGCAGAACTGACTGAGGGTGTCGAAGAAACTCTAACAATAATGATTTTTGAATTTAAACATCTTTGCAGAGAGACTTTAACATGTGGCGTGACTTTGTAGAGAGAGTTCTGCATATCTGTGAGATAACATATTTGACTTAAGCTGGCAATGATCATGTCTCTATCTGTATATCAGCAGACAGACGCCCCAGTGATTAATTATCTTTTATCACATCTGGTGGTCTAATCTTTTCTCGGCACATCAGTTTGCAGTTTTTAGGAGTTTTTCAAATAGTTTCTGCCCTTTAAAGGTCCTTCAAAAAAATAACCTTCAACAAAAAGTTTTCCGGGCTCCCCCCAAAATGTTAGCTCTCCCTAGGCAGCCAGAATAAAGAGCTTTCTATCAACAGTGCAAATCTTTTATTTCAGCTCCAAATTTGACAGATACTCATAGAAATTTGGGTCAATACACCCACTAAGAATATCAAGCTTTATCATCTAGTTTATTAAAAAGGATGTTAACAGAGGTAATGTGGATGAGGAAAGAGGTATTATAAAGTTACAAGAAACACTTAAATATTTCTGATTTTAAAATGAAGCTGTTATGCTTTTTGTCCTGAGATCTACACAATTCGATTCTTGAGTTACTGAGAGGTCTCTGACCCACAATTAATGAGATATTATTATTATATCTTACTTTTAAGATAAATATTAGGCTCTACAAACCTGTATTAAAATAAAATTGATGTTTAAGCTTTGCGAGCTAAGTCTTGAAGAACTAAGCTAGATGATCAGCAGTTT
Organism: Psittacus erithacus; assembly: GCA_009867235.2. Lineage (NCBI taxonomy): Eukaryota > Metazoa > Chordata > Aves > Psittaciformes > Psittacidae > Psittacus > Psittacus erithacus. The sequence continues at coordinate 24,525 of WYDI02141244.1, read as the reverse complement.
ACTGTGATCCAAAATTTACCACTATCAAACGTTATACTATCATGATAAAATATGTAACTTGAACAAACCACAAGATCATGACTTGAACTAGCACATGATAACATACCTTCCATCAATTCTAAAATACACTGGACAAAGCATTTCTCCCCATTTTATAAAGCTCTTACTGGTTTTACAAAACAAATCCTCTGGCATTTGTGGATGTATGGGATGTAGATGCACAGGCATGGGCAACTGGGGGCTGCAGGAGAGGCCAGGGGCTGCTCACAGAGGAGGAGCTGCAGACACTGGAGCAGAGAATCCTCTGCAGCCTATGAAGATCCACAAGAGAGCAGAGGAAAAATGTGAGGAGGAAGGAGCAGCAGAAAGGAACAATTATGAACTCCCCATAATCCCACCCTTCCCCCTAGAAAAGAACCCCTGTTTGGGAGTAAAGGGGCTGGAAGCAAAGGAAAGAAGCTGAGCCTAGGAAAGGGGGCAAGGCAAGCTGTTGTTTTAACACTTGCCTTTTTGTTTCTCGCTACCTAAATCTATTTTATTTGGCAACAAGGAGTTTTCCCCAAGGTGAGTCTGTTTTGCCCACAGCAGTAACAGGTAAGCCATCTCCCTGAGCTTTCTCACCCTATTTTCTCCCCTAAATCCTAAGGACAGGGAGAGCTGAGGGTCTGAATGGGTGGTTGGATAGGAGTTTGGCTGTTAGTCAAGATTAACCCACCACAGTGAGAACGGCTAGAATTTTTGAGTAGAAATCAACCACAGCATTAGACTTGACCATTCTGAGCAGCACATATACATACGTGCAAATTCAGTGAGAATTTTTGTAATTTGAAGTTTAAGTTCTATTTCTTTTTGGTTTTGTTTTTTGAGTTTTGTTTTTTTCCTGGCATATTGAGATTTTAGATTTGAGTTACATGCACAGATTTCCATCTATCACAACAATTTTAAGATCTCAATGCACGTGTAATAAACCAATATGCATTAAAATGCATTCCCATAAAAAACCCTATCAAAACTATTATTAACTCAGTCCTGTTTCACACTTACCTGATTTTAGATTTAGATAAATTAATATAGATAAAAATCATGCGGCCACCATGTTTCACATCATAAGCCTGACACCAAGTTCACTTAAGGTGACAGTCAACAGACACACCTTTCATGAAGATGCAGGCAATTTATATAGATATGCTGTCACTTTTACAGTCAGAATTCTGTGGATCCAATCTGGTTTGTACTAGGTTAATGTAACAAAAGTCAAATTGCAAGTTGCTACATCAGTCATGCTGACTTTTTAGATATAATCAGTTAATCAATGTCTGGTTAAGCTTTTGATCCCTAGACACTGTTAAAGTTGTCTGCAAATAAAAAATGCCTGGAGTTTGTAAGAAACCAATCTCAGTTACATACTTGCAATGCATGAAAGTTGCACCAAGAGCCTGTCAGTTCATACATAGTGGAATAACTACAGGCATGTTATCAGTACAGTTAAGGAATGGATCACAGCTAGTACCTGTAAAGTAGGACTAGATTAATTTTGTCCAATCTCAAAGCCAACAGCTAACTTTCCAGAACAAGCTGTGTGAAGTGCATGAGTTCCCATGAAAAATTAGGATTACTCAAATGAGTTCAGCAGTTATGAAAGAAAAATTCAAGTGTCACCTGTTTGACAATGAATAAACCTAACTGCTTCTTATTTCTACCCAGGTAGCTTGAAGACAGTCTGATACATTTAATTCAGTTCCCACTTTTCGAAGTGTAGGCTACCTACTGCAGATACTAGCCAATATCTAATTATATGTAAGAAACTAAAGAAATAAAACAAATCCCAGTACAGCACTACAAATTCAGGAATATTATATTCTGACTAGTTTCCCCACTAACTCTCGATGGCCATATTCTTTAAAATACAGCATCATGGGGTTTTTAAAGACTGAAATAAACAAAATCTGTCTCACTAAACAATAACAATTTCTTGTTTCCAATGTAATACTTGTGATAGAGAGATATTCTGAACAGAAAATATATATATTCAAGGTTTGTATTGCTCTAAGTAGTCATGTGCAACTACAGAAAATGTTGCTGCTGCAAAATAAGTCAAAACATTGATGCATTAAATTGTTTCTTCTGTTTTGTTTCTGAATCTATGAAATACACAACTGGCTCCCTCTTTCAATATCAAGATAATTGAATGTGGGTTTTATTAAAATAGAAGAACTGGGTAAATCAGAGGGAAGAATAAGAAAAGCAGAATATTCACCGCTTGCAGAAGATGCCCTTCCCAACCTAGGTAAGGTTTCAGTTTTTCCATCCTGAAAATCATAATATTTGATAAAAAAAAAAAAGCTGCAGAATTACATGTGTCACATGCATTCAGTGAGAGGGGCTCTACATCCTCTTGCAGCCATCAGCAGAAAGCTTATTGCAAAAAACCTGCAGGCCATTGTAGCAGTCATAGGCACTAAAAAAAAACCATTTTGCAAATAAGGAAAACGTGACTGGAGTTTGAATTTCACTCATTGCTATTTCAAGAAAATCATTAAATTGAATTAAGGAGAAATATTTCAAAACAGAGCATTCAGATTTAGCTACTCATGGAACCTTAAGTTTTGATGCAACACTAGTCAAGCAGCTGACAAAGACTGTATCTCCATACATTGTCACATCAAACCGATAAACAGCCCACTTGTCTACTACTAAACCACAAAGGTATCTCAGATCAAATCCTACATCCCTCTTTTTAACAAAAGGTTTTAAAAAAGGTAAGAGAATTCGTAATGCTTAAAAAAACCTGACTGTTCTCCAGATCTAAACTGAAATGCTTTCTGGAGCAATTTCCATTTGCAAAAAGTGTGCCAGGGCTACAGTCAGCCCACTTGCTAGTAGTTTCTCCTTAGCTTACTATTTCAAAGAAGAAAGAGATACAGAAAGGGGTTATGGAGCTTGCTAGAGAAGCAGCCTGGACTTGGAAAGTGAGAGCACGGAAGGCCCTTTACAGCAATTTTACAATCATCTTTTGCTTTCTCTGTATTTGTTCTTCAGTCAGGTGTGAGCGTGTATTTTTCTACACAGTCATTTCTTGATATTACAGGACAAACAAGAAGCTCAAGTCACCACCCACATCTCATTACATTAAAATTGCTGATAACAAGTAGATGTAAGTCTCCCATTTTTAAAGCTTTTACAACATAAGCTTATGATAACAGAGTATGACAATAACAAGAGATGTAACTGGCACTTCCACCACTCCCTGCCCAAATAAGCAGGGAGTGCTTTATTTGCCTGCTTTATTTACTACTTGATTTTTGTAACCAAAGAGTTTCTGCATGTTCATGCTTTTTCCAACTAAACCAAAATTCAAATAAAAAGTCATAAAATGCTACTTACCCCTATACCAGAATACCTCAAAGTTTCAAAGTTAAAGGTTTAACATCTGGTACCTCGGTATACTCTAGAAACTATACCACTGAAGAAAAGGACAATGCATCTCGATGATTAACAGCTTTTTGTGCTTCACTAAATTAAGCTTTATAGCTCTTAAAGTCTACAAATACAATTTTTTCTTAACTTTTTGCTTTTAAAGCATGCAATTGTATATATTTTATTTGTATTTATAAGGGGAAGCTAGAAACAGAGACAAAAATAGATTCTATACTACTTCTTAAAAAGTTCTGAAGCCATTAGAAGTTTGTTTTCTTGGGACAACACTGAGATGCAGTTATCAGCATTTGCTTCAGGTGGTTTCCAAAATTAACCAACAACTTTGCCTGAAGTAATGCAACCAATCAAAATTTGTGGTATTATTGTGGGATTTAATACATGTATAAAGCTGAATTAATCTAAACCTTGCAGAAGATCTGAACCAGTTTCTCAGTTCTTAGTGAACCTGCTTGAGCAGAGGGGTTGGACCAGATGACCTCCAGAAGCCTCTTCCAGCCCCAACCCTTCAGTGAGGCCGAATATATTGTATATAAACTATCCTGTGACTGATCATCCAAAAATAAGATGAAAATGCAACCATATTCTGCACTAGACATTTAAGCAAACTTGAGGGAAGCGCACTGTAATGTCACTGAGATATAGCACCAGCAGCTTTAAAAAAGATCAAATTAGAAAGGGAATAAAATGGAGACTAGTACGTACCATGAGTTTTGAATACTACCAAACTGTACTAGTTTTTACAGTTTCTTTCACTGAAAGCTTTACACCTTCTTGCCCTGGAAATTTCATTTTCAAGCTCCAAACCTAAATAAGAAAGCTTAGTTTCCTATCAAGTCATGTTTCAATGAGTTCAGCTTCATTAAACCTTTCAGTGTCTAATATTGTGAGCTAAAGATGCAGTGTATGCTTTTCAGATTAACGCATTTAATGTTTTTTCCTCATCTCTTTCCTGTCCACCCAGTTTCATGATATGTTATATTATGAACACCTAAATTTAAAATTGGCCAAAACACTTAAACGTTACCAGGCAGAGGTGAGACCAAGATAGCACAACCCTGTAAAATAGCTTTCTTTTGAGATCTGTACTGAAATCACAAGATCAAAGGATCAACTTCATTGCTATGCCAAACCCAATTTGAAGCATATCAATGTGAATTAAGTACATAACACTACTGGGTTTTTATATAGCTAACTCACACCTCCTAAGACCTAGAACACTAACTCTTCCTGCCCTCTGTGTTAAAAACAAAACAACAAGAGAAAAAAGAAGAGACTATTTTTGTTCCAGTATTCACCATTAATAATATAGGGTAACATGTAAAATCCTAATCTGACTGCTGCAAAACTATAAAGGAGTCCTATAAAGAAAGCCTTCACTGCCAATGCACATATTTTATTTGAGCACAGGTTTTGTATTACTTGCTAATGAGCAGCCTAGGAAATACTCCAGTATATCTTGGACTTCAGAAAGCATAGTAGATGAAATATTTGTAGTGCTGTTATGTCACACATTATTTCAACATATCCTTCATGTCAGTTTACTTCAATAAAGTAGCAACACATTTCAGACAAACAGCATGAGAAGCATCTGGAGATAACATGTGGAAAGGAACAACACCTATACTGTAATGATATCACAGAAATGTGATCACAACAATGCACTGAGAACAAAAATTGAAGGTATCAAAGCAGATTAGGCACTTCCATGTATAAATACGATGTACCACTAAGGGAAAATACTCAATGGCAGCACTTCTTGACTGAATTTTGTGAGATAAAGCTAAGTACCAGGTATAGGAAAGCAAGGTTAGTGCTGCACTTGAGGAGTGATTACTTCACTTCTGCATAATGGCAGGATTGTAGGACACCCAGTTCCAGCTTGGAAAGTCTTTGCATCAAAATAGCAGATTACAACTTCCTAATCCAGCTAGGCAATGCCATGCATCCCAAACCAGTTGGTAACCTCTATGGCCTGTTTCATGAAGCATTAGAAACATAAACCCATAGAAAATTCAGGTTACAAGGGATCTCTAGATGTCATTGAATTCAAACCTCTGGTCTAACCAGGGTCAATGAGAAGAGTTTAAAGTTTCCACAAAACATCCCTGGCAAGTTCTGGCGACACTGCACTGACTAAAAGATTTTGTCCGCATTGTCATTGTTTGGACTTGCATATTTTTCAGGGAGAGTCAGAAAATGTTTCCAAGTCTTTAAACATTAAAACTAAATTAAACAAAACCACTGTGCTAGCGCTGCTTGGCACAAAAAGGGAAAGGGAGGAAAGAAGGAATTGCCAGCATAATCTTAATTCAAGTCTATTGTTTAAATGAGCTGAAAGCATCATGGATAAATCAGTCCTTATTCATGCAGCCCCCCAGTTTGGAATACTTAAAAAGTATCTCTCCAAGCAGGGTGCAGCAAAAGTAATTGGCAAGAATTGTTTTATCTGGCCATCTGCTGCTACTGTTCTGGGCTTTCAAGCTTTCATGAGTGATGCCCTTCTTAGAGGCCCAGGTCTTCAATTCATAACACTAGTAGCTGCCTCTACACTGAGCTGGAGTTGTTCCTTATTTACATTCCTGAAGAAGCACAGTAACATTAACTGCCTAAAGTACTTGTTTAATTGCACTTGCAGAGATGTTCAGGCTAACCCCACATCAGCACAATAATGATGGAAGTAGGTTTCTTTTGCCCCTCATGCAAAGTAGGATAAGCAATAAAAATACATGGAGCTATACTTCACTGAAGCTTTGATCTATCCACAGACTACTGCCACTATCATTTCCTTGAAGCCTAGTTGGCTGTCACAACTCTGCAGGAAAAAGCCATGAAAGCCACCAATCACCATCAGGTTTCACACACAACTACAGCAAAATATGAAGCACCCATATTCTTATAATACATTTTCAAATTACTTCACATTTGTGCAAAATAAGCTTTAAGAAAATGTTGCAAAATGGAATTTAGATGTGTTTCTCAACACCAAAGTTACAGCACATTTTAAGAAGCAAAGAATTAGTGAGTCAGGCTTCAGATTTGGGAGTGGCTGGAAATCAGTATTCTGCCTACAGATTTCTTTGTTTCAGTCCCATATCTCTATCCCTTCCCCACCACCTTTTTTTTTTTCTGGAAAGAATGCAGAATACATAAGGTAATTTTGTTTAATTAAGATGCAGCGCACTCCGTGCACAGGGTAAGGGTCAAGAGTGATGCATCAGCTTAATACTCAAACCAGGGCATTTCACTTTGCGGCAGTACTGTGCTATGAGTCGGCTGCACAAAAATCAATGTTCAGCCTTTCAAGGAAGGAACTCCATTTGCAAAAAATTGATAGAGAAATAGAGACAAAAGAAGAGTGTTTAAGGCTAAGTTGGATGGGGCTTTGAGCAACCTGGTCTAGTGTGAGGTGTTCCTGTCTATGGCAGGAGGGCTGGAACTAGATGATCTTTAAAGTCCCTTCCTAAGTATTCTCTGATTCTATAATAATTAAATATATATATATATGTTTCCCCCTCTAAAAATCCAAGGATAAATACAAATATCTTATTATCTTGTTGAGGTAACCCATTACCAAACATATCTCTACAATTCTACAATATTTCAGGGCTTTACCTTTTTCCATTGCAAAACATCAGTTTTAGCACTTGAAAGAACGTGCCCTGTACTCCTTTCCCTGCTTCTTAAGTGAACCTTTGGTATCTTTTCTATTTTTTCTTTTTTAAATAAAAAAACAGATAAAATAGCAACCTTTTTATATTTATTTCCTAGTAATTCAGTTTTTATCATATGTTTTCTCATTTATAAGGTGAGTGAAGTTTTAAAGCAGTGATCTCATTTTTTAATTAAGAGATATTACTAAGATGCATAGTTCATTTCCTAGAATTAGAATTTCCTGAACTAAGAATCATAGAATTGTTTGGGTCGGAAGGGACCTTAAGATCATCCAGTTCCAACTCCCTGCTATGGGCAAGGACACCTTCCACTACACCGCACTGCTTAAAGCCCCATCCAACCTGGCCTTAAACGCTTCCATGTCAGCTGACGCCATGAAGCAAGAAGACCAAGCATTGATATTTGGTTCAAGTCAAACCCTTGTCACAACCTCCCTGCTTTTCTGCTGTTCCCTTTGAAGCCATCTGGACCAGATTTCAAAACATGGAGGTTGCTAGAAAACCTACAAATTGTGCTACATAACGTTCAGTGAAAGTAATGGTGCCACATCAGTTTTGGAGTTTTCTCTCAGGAGTTCATCAAGTCTACTGCCTGTTACTTTAACTGTCATGTAGCTAATAATTCTTCTCACATAAGGTGTTGCATTTTGTGAAAGAGCTCATCCTCCCCTCACTTGTGATCCCTCTCCAGCCAACTCTTCTAATGTTCTAACATACAGCGCTGCACAGCTACCATCTAGATCTTTTTTTTCACAGCTCTTTTCTGCCCTTGTTCTGGTCAAAGGTGCCCTCTTTTGCAGAGCATGGGTAGTGTTGGGTTGTGTTCAAATATCGACTTCATACAATTTTAAAAGCCCACATCTTATAAATATATTCCTTCTGTGGGTTCCAGTCAGTTGTCACTTCCCACTTCACTGTTGCAAGCTAATGCATGACTGCTATGCTGATCCACCCTCTGAAGCATCTGCAGTTCAGACTAAGATAAAAAAATGGAAGCATCAGTTAAGCAAAAACTTTTATATCCATCTCTCAGCCAAATTCAAGATACCAGTGACCCTTACATTGTAAAAGCACTGGTATCCAATACAGTCAGTCGTGTTCTGAACACATTAGGCATGAAAAGAGTGATCAGTATGAGTAAGTATTTATACATTCACACTTCACTTTGATATTATTTACCTCACTAATGATGACAGCAGATGTTACTCTGCAAAATTATTAAAATATCAGTATTAATACTGAGGGCTATTAATGAGTTGCAAAAAAGTCATCAATTGCTATTTCAGTCCTATACAATTACTTCTTTGCTGGCTGAACTCTTTAATGTAGAAATATCAGTACTGTACTTACTTTCTTCAGCACCCAGAAACAAAGCCTGGATGTTAGCTCTTTAGACACAGCTAAGGGCTTTGCTTAAAAGCTCATGTATTCATTCCAACAACATTAAAGTAGATTAAATTAAAAATATCTCCTTTCCCTGTATATTTTGCTTTAAACAGAAAACATGCTTTGACAACATTTTAACATTACCTCAGTCTTAACAGATCTGCTCTTCTTATGTCTTAAATTATGCTTGCCTAATTTGTATATAGGAGATAATCACCATCATATAAAACCATCACATATGATGTGATGACACATTTACATTCTAGGTCTCTACATGCATCTACAACCTTGGTCACTAAATTTCTGTTTTATACGAAATGGTACACATACAGCCACCACAAAGGTAATAGTGGAATTGAACAGGTATCAGTAAAGGTTTGATCTAGTCTTTGAGACTGATTTTGATATTAAGTAAAGATAGCAGAGTTGCCAAATGGAAAATTAGAATCTTCTAAACTGTAAAGTACACAAAATTAAAGCAAATAAAAGCTATTTATACTGAGGTACTTACACCGATAACAAGTTTTTGATTTGTGTTTTTCTTCTTTTTTTGAGCATTTTTTAGCTTTCCTACCTCCACAGGGACTTGTGCCAGGAAGTGCAATGTTTGGTACCAAGCAGAAAAACTATAAAAACTCTTAAGAAACAGTGGGATCTCATTTCTTTCTCTAAAAACCTTGTCTGTTACTAAATTTGCATTGACTAAAGCATAAGCTTAAGTACTACTTAAATGGTATAATCAGTTTTCTAAATGGAAACATAACAAAGAACCCCCCCTGTGAGTGTATCCCATATCCATTTAAGGCACAAGATTAGTTGATCCCCATGGAAGTGTACAATGACTACAGCAGACCTCAGCCTAATGCAGATAAGAGTTTTGCAAAATCTGCATTTACAGTGTGAATGCACGGGGAGTGTACAGTATATGGAATTGGTATTAAAGAGAATTTGCTAGTTTGAGTCAAGACATGGAGGGAAAACCATCTGATTCTTACACAAAGTTGAACTAATGCTCAGGATCAGGCTCCAGCATCGCTGTCAAGTGGGCAGCAAGTTTTTCACAGCTGACATAATGGCAGAGAAAAACATTCTCAATGACAAAACATATATTTACATATATATTTGTTTTTTACAGTTCCATACTGTTTTACATTAAGAAGTCTAATCACTTCAATATAGCTGATACACAGCAACTCTGTCAGGTTCTTTGATTTTATTTTGGGAACTTAGTCCAGATTCATAAAGAAGCTCCAGGGCGTCATCACTACTTTTACCAGCATGTAAATCATCAGTCTATTTTGTTTACTGTGATGTGATACCACTATTTGGCAGCTTCTGACTTAAATATTTCATAGCTTAAAATGTACCCCTTGCCTACTTAGGAACAAATAAAATCAATTAGAGACATTTTGTTTTGATCTAATCTGTCTTTTCTCAAACTCATAAGATCCTGACCACAAATAGTGGGTTTATGTGTCAGGGAACATTGTCTGGGAAATACATAAATAGTTTATAAACATTCAGAAAGCTTTGCAAACTGCTCGTCTGTAACTGACAATCAAGAAATCATCTCCTATCATTGCAATATCATCTCGCAGGTTAATTTCAGCACACAGCCCAGGCCTGACCTGGTTGAGGGCAGGTGACAGACACCTGGTATAGTTTTGCAATGGCTTTTCTTCTGGGGAACTTTTCTCTAACCTCTCCTTCACATCACAACAGCAGCATGCACATGAAGATTATCAAGACACACAGGAGAAACATAACTCGAAAAGAGCAAGTGCTTGGGTCGTAGATACAGTGGCTGAAATGTCCAGCTTAAGTTTCAACCTGGCCATTGTAGCTCAGTGTGCAAAACAACATTGATTCTTAGCCACAGCACTCTCATGGCAAGGTCCTTGTTAGTATGTATTTTTACTTGCTGTCTTTGGCTATTGCTTACCAACTGCTTTTTCTTGTTCCAGTGTGTTTCTAATACCTGCTGCGTGACTGCTTGTGAGGCACTGCTTAATATGAATATTTTATTGTAATAAAGCTGATACCTAATGAGTAATTTCAACACACAAAATATCAAACTAGAATATTTCCCAGGGGTTTTCTTATATCACTTCAAAGTGTTCTTGGTCAAGGCCAAATGTTCAGACCAAGACTTGTGATTAAACATTTGGCCCTTGTTCAAATGTTCAACCACAACTCATTGTTTTTGAGCAAGACTTGTGCAGGCATGACTGTAAGACATGATATTACATGTCTCAAGTCTTTCCACATATATCAGGCTACTGTTTTGTGAATATTTTAACAGCTTAAATCATTTAACAGAAAGATAATGTATGAGAATATATTTACAATAAATATTTCCCTACTTATTCCTTTTAAACACACAGGAATAATTCCAATTGTAAGCAAACCCCTATAGTTCTGTTCAACAAAGGTGATGCAACAGGCTGTAATCTGGAACTTTCTCCCCAGATTTGCTTTTTTTGTTCATTCCTTACAGCAATACTCTCTTTTCGTAGTTAAAGAGGTAACTAACAAAACTGCACTGTTGAATTATAAACCAGGTCATAGCTTTTCTTGTCTCATGCCCAATTTACTTCATGCTTCAGAGGGGACTCATGCCTGATTTTCAAATACTGCAGAGTGGTTGCAAGTCTAACCTAACACTTAAATAGCAGAGACAAGGATCTCTGTTATGAATCAACAAAGCTCCATGATTTATTTTTTGTTGTGGTTTTAAACTAGAATTAATGAATCAGGGAAAACTTCTCTGGGTGATTTCTAAGGTTTAAAACATACATGGAGAATAAAGGAGTTAGCGAGTGCTGGGAGATTTTAAAGAATGGTCTCCCAGAAGCACAAAAACAGCTTATCCCCATTAAGGGTAAGGGAAGCAGGTGAAGCAAAAGACCCGCTTGGTTTACCTGTGAGTTCTAAGTCTGCTCAAAAATCAAGAGAGAAGCATTCCAGAGATGGAAAAGCAGACAACTACTGAAAACTACAAGGGCATTGCCAGGGTGTGCAGAGACACAGTTAGAAAAACAAAAGCTCAGCTATGCCTTCTACAACAAAGTAAACTGCTCAGTTGATGCGGGGGGAGTCGTGAACATTGCCTAACTGGATTTCTCCAAAGCTTTTGATATGGCTTTCCCGCAGCCTCCCCCTAGAAAAACCCATGTGTCACAGTCTGGACAAGCATTTAGTGCAGAGGGTGGGAAATGCACTGACCAGCTGCACTCAGAGGATGATCCCTGAGGTCTACGATATATAATTGCTCAATTAAAAGCTGCCATTGAAATGACACAGCTAATCGACCATGTTTCCTAAAATAGCTGAAGTTTTACTACTGCTCGGTGGAAAGGCAAAATCTACCAAAACCCAGTCACCCAAATAAAGAGAAGAGTCATTTACTTAAAGACATTTTCACTGCCAGCTTTACAGTTAGCTCATTATCTTGGGCAATATAGGAAAAATACTACTGAGGAAAAACCCTATGAACTTAAATGGTTATAGTGCAAGCATACTTTAACCTGCCAGCACACAAACTATCAATTCCAACTGAACTAACCCTCCCTCCCCCTTATATTTTGACTCCTTATTACTTCACTTTGGGATTACCAGGAGAATATATGTTGATACCTAGCTTATTTCTAAAGTAACTTGAATTAGAAGCAGAATCAAACCTTTCAGAGTTTAATTATTGGACTAGGTCATTTTTTCAAGTCATGAATTTTAAGTTCAAGGCCACTACTTAGCTTCACAAACTCACAAACTCCCTCCTTCTCATTCTTCTCTCATGCCATCTGACTTGTAAACTTGAGAAACAGAACCAAGTGCTTCATTTGAGAAATACAGGACTCTCATGCTCCTAAAGCAATCCTTCAATATGCAGCATGAAAGCACAGCAAAGTGCTCCTTTGATACTTGTTGCAAGACTTCAGAGGGGAAGGAATTTCTCTAAGATGAGGCGGAGATATGAAAGGTTAAAGATTGGATCTTAAGGAAAGATTACTTTAAAGATTGAACTATTGATCTATTCTCCTCCCTGCCTCCCCTTAATCTAATATCTCCAACAGTTTTGAACTGTAAGAAATTTCAGCTTCATTTGATAGAGAATAGACTAGAGGTAACAACCTATTAATTCTGCAAAACTTTGCTGCTGAGCAGAGGATACAAAACCCAAACCATTGCTTCTAGTGAGGGGAAGAGTACAGCTCTGGGCTCTGTTTTCAAGTCTGTCTGGATGGTTTAGCTGAGAAACCAGCACATGTATACATACAGCTTTGAAACAGCAAGAGCATAAACTGTGACTTGCTTATCCTCCTTTGCAGCAGCGACAGAGCACACACACACTTGGAGGTCAGAGGGAGAAGAGGTAGGGGGAAAGTACTCGCGTTATTTAGGACTATCGACGTAGTATAACACAGAGCTCTCAGCTTGCGCCTGAGCAATCCACTGACTCAAAGCCACGCTGGCTGAAGCAGGCGGCCAGACCCAGAACTGCAAGGGTTAAATAGTAAGGTTTGCCTAAGGGTGCGCCTGATTGGCAATCCATCTCAAATACGTCTGAATGAATTGGACACTCTGCAGTGCCAGCTCAGGGATGCAATGCCGATGATGGGCATAGGATGCATGATCATGCAATGCTCCTTCCAGGCATGACAATACCGCCTCCTCCTGCAGACAACCCCCAGTGCCCACATTGAGCCTGGAGGGGCTGTTAGCTCTTGATGGTCCTGCTGCAGGCGGGACTTCCAAGGTAATGGCTCTGTGGAAACTCTTTGTTCTCAGGCGAGGCAGCCGCTTGCCGCTCCCCTGGCTCAGTCCAGGAGTAACAATAACGTGATTCTCCGACAACGAGTTTTTAAGTTAGAAGCCCCCCTTTGTTAGCACACCTTAATCTAAAGACTCAATCCAATAAATACAAATTTTTCATCAGATAAGTGGATGGGGTCTGCACATGACAAAATGATAGAGAGAATTAAAAGAGGAAAGGAAAGCAAGCCTGTCCCAACCTGACACCGGGGACTTTGATTCCACTCAGCACAAAACTTAAGGACAGATTCAATCATCTTCAATTTACTCTTGTGAGAAAGTCGAGCTCTCTTATGCTTTCATTCTACTTTCCCATTGCTCTTGGGGACTTTGATCTTTAGTCAGCCACCTTTGCTGCAAGCCTCTTTAAAGCATAATTAGATGCATTGTGAGGGAACCCTTTGTCAGATGATTCGGCCCCAACTTGAGGAAACAGTTTTCCTAAATTAACTAATGGCTAAATATCCAATTCTCTGTTCAAGTGGAAGACCTATTTTACTTGCAACCATTTTTAAGGAACCCTATGACAAAACACGTATGCTCGTACCATCATGTTCCTGTTTTCTTTTCTGTCAAATAAGAATCTGAATTTATTAATGCCATGATCTTTGTTTGTCTTATTGGGAATGCAGACCTTATCCTGCATGCTTTCAAGTTCAGCCTGACAGATTCAAAACACATAGCTATAAGGTGAACTAATTTCCCCAAATAATTTTCATTTTTGCACTTGTCATGGTTTAAGCCCAGCTGGCAATCCAGAACCACGCAGCCGCTCGCTCACTCCCCCCTGCTTCCTCCTCTCACTCCCAGAGGGATGGAGAGGAGAATGGAAAGAACGTAACTGCCACAGGTTAAGATAAGAACAGTCCAGTAACTAAGGTATAACGCAAACCACTGCTGCTGCCACCAGTAACAATAATGATAAGGGAAATAACAAGGGAAGAGAATACGACCGCTCCCCACCCGCTGACTGATACCCAGCCTGACCGAGCAATGATCTAGCCCTTCCAGGTGACTGCCTCCCAGTTTATATAGTGCGCATGACATGCTTAGGTATGGAATACCTCTTTGGTCAGTTTGGGTCAGGCGTCCTGTCTCTGCTTCCTCCTTACTTCCCCTCCTCCCTGGCAGAGCATGAGGCTCAGAAAGTCCTTGGTCAGAGGAAACATTACTGAGCAGCAACTGAAAACATCGGTGTTACCAGTGCTGTTCCCAGGCCTAAAGTCAAAAACACAGCACTGCACCAGCTACTAGGAAGGAGAAAAATGACTGCTACTGCTGAACCCAGGACACTATCATTACCATAAAATACAATGAATTGCTATTCCTCACAGGGCAGTTTATTTCAACTACGCATTGTAATCAATCCACATTTTCTGTGCAAGTGTGTTGCAGAAAAGTGTTTTTGAGGAAAAATGGCAACAAATCCTATATCTGTAACAGAGAGGTCTGTTCATCCACGGCATTCTATTTTCAACAGCTGCTTCATACCCATGTATTTTAAAAGACAGTGAGGTGCTGCTTCAAAATCTCTAGGATTAAAGCCATGATCTAAAAGCTTATTGAAGTCATGTTGAAACACAGCAGGCTGTGAGGCTGAACACAACCTGACAACTAGTCTAATGTTGATATTAAAGATATTTTAGGAATCTAGTATATATGGCCTACATCTAAGGTCAAAGTGAGTAGACCTCAAAGTTATTTGAACTCCTCTTGCTGTATTGCATCTAGCAGCTCTCACATCAAGTAGGAGTTTTGGAAATACAGATTGTTAGTCTGGAGAATACAAGGCTGCATTACCCTGGATATACTTATTGCCCTCTCCAAACTTTGCTCACACCAGCAATACTCCTTTGTCTTTTAAATGTTTCAAGCTGTGACAATACCCTTATGTTGCAAACAGGATTTCTAAACACCCATCTTTGAAAAGAAGGACAGCATGTCTAATGGCCATGCCTCCAAAAATCACCAGTTTTCAGATGTTTTCTATGTGCTTCATTTTCAGAGACACTTAAAGTTAAAAATACATATTATCAGATTCAAAAGTTGTTGTTATTGACCCAAACTTTTGAAGAGATGGAAACTGAGGAAAACGAGGAATAAAACATTTGTTGGACTGAACTCCCATGCTAAGTGAACACTACATTTATCAACAAATCTCCAGTTCTCAAGCTGCTGACTACAATTGGTTCAAAATATGCAAAAGACAATGTCTGGCCCAAAACTGGACACAAGCAGGAAGACTTGGGTTTTTAGGGCACTTGAAAACTGACTGAACCTCCTTTCCTTCCTTTGCATCCATACTAACAAAGCACTTGAAATGATGAAGCTACAGGCAAAAAGATGTATTATAAAACATATATATATTTTATATGTTATACTTTTTTTCACTCCTGAAATACATGGTGTGTGCTTACATCAACTGTATCTCCTAAACTGTAACTCCAAACCTCCTGGGACTCCCAGGTGAATAAGGGCTACTTTAATTTCTAAACATGGACACAGTACTGTCAAAACTGATCTATCAAGGTTTCTAGATAGCGTCCAACTCAAAAGCTGCACTTGTCAATTAAAACTACAAATGTCTCTGAAAATTAAGGTAGCTTTGCTAAGGCAGTCCTTGGTGGAAAGTGGACAGCTCTGTCCTCTGGCAATAAAAAAAAAGGGAAAAGAAAAACTTCCATCTGCTGGAATCCTCCTCTCTGGCAACCCAATCTTTTCTAACCTGGGTATGAGAGAGAGAACACTTACGTTTCATATTACTTCAAAAATGCCCAAGAGGATTTCAAAATCATTTCAGCCAGATGTCTAGCTAGCAAAGAACATGAGTCCCTGTCCTACAGGAGCAACACAAACAGTTACTTAGGGCTGTGCATATCAATATCAGACAGCTGAGTAACTCTGAAGCACCTGTGGTTAAAATGTTAAACCAAACCTGGAAGAATCCACTAAGAGGATTAATACTCTAATGCAGACTCCACACTGCTGTGTCCCAGCCACTGCCGGTGTCCTTGTTTATTTTAACTTCACCTTATTTCTTAAATGAAGTGTCATAAATGGAATACAGTTCTCAAGACCATTCTGAACTGGAAGATTACATATCAGCTACAAGCAACTCATCCAAACAGAGATGTCTTTGGGGCAATGAAACAATTGCTTTTGTCTGTAAAATTTCACTGTGAGTATAACAGTGTTGCCCAGGGACAGATCCTTGTCTTTGGCCAACTCTTATTTGTCACCACTGAAGGCACACATGCACGCAGTACAAGCGACGGCCAAGCCTTGCCCAAAATAAAAACAGCAGCAGCAAAGAGCACTTTCACTATGGAAAACAAATTGCAAAGTGTTTCTACACTACTGATACCCTGAGGGCCTTTTCACTGCAACCACCAGCGACTAAATCTTTGAGTTTCTCCTAGTTTTGTATTCACCCGTCTCCTTCACAAATGCACCACCACTAGGTGCATTTGTCCCTAAAAGAGGAGGCTTTTGGTGTAACAGGGTCTGCCCTACTCCTGCATTTCCAGAAAACACAGATTGGCGCATTCCAGGGGATGGAGCACCCAAATATCTGGAAAAGCATGTCTGCAAGCCTGGTGGAATTAAAAAGCAGAATTGAAAAGAAATCTAGGACTAGCTTACACAGTTCTCCTGCTTGAAAGGTCAAGAACAAGATGATATAGAAAAAGATCACAAAAAAGAGGGCTCACTGGCACAAGCTATTCATAAAAAAAACCCCCAAACCAAACAAAGAACAACAACCAAAGAACAACAACCAAACAAAGAACAACAACCAACCAAAGCCATAACCCCCAGCACAACCCAAAACATTTCTTCCTAACATGAGTTACATTGTGCACACAAATTCATAGTTTTATAATTTACTATCTTAGCTAAATACCAAAGTTCATATTCCCCAGCCATATTAATATTTTTTCCTGATTTTACTTTATCAAGGCCTAACTTTACACCTAGCTGCATTGATTTCCACACTTTATGACC
Source organism: Psittacus erithacus (assembly GCA_009867235.2). Lineage (NCBI taxonomy): Eukaryota > Metazoa > Chordata > Aves > Psittaciformes > Psittacidae > Psittacus > Psittacus erithacus. The sequence goes on along the minus strand of WYDI02141244.1, from coordinate 7,216 downwards.
CCATAGTAAGCTTTTCTATTTCTAAATAATTTTAACTGAGTATATTCTATTATATTGATATTCATTCCTTATGCTTTGGTTCCTGAACAAATAAAGCTATTCCACTGAAGTAATCTACTAGGTATATTCTATATGGTGATTATTTTCACACGATATTGAAGGTGTTATTCAAGTCTACAAATCACAAGGACAGCAGACAATAAAAACAGTCTACTAGACTTTACAAACGCTTCCTCATCAACACCTCAATATTCACCAACACCTCCATATATGAAAACTAAATATTTTCAAACATGCTGCTGCATGTTAGGATGAAGGACTTTTAAGGATCACATACGCAAACAGCAACATTGATTTTCTTCAGGCTAGATCTGGAGCAGAGTGGCTTTTTCCAGCATTGCAAAACACACTGTGGGCATCTAAGTTCCACAGAAGTTATTTCATGCTGGGTATCTAATCTTCCAAAAGAGAAACAAAAGTATTGAGAGTGCTTCAACCCCATAAACTATGCACATCTTTCAGTCTGAGACCTGAAAGCTTTTGAATAACTTGACATTGTAGTTTTGGTCAGGTGGTCTACTGATTTTGCCAGTGCTGTCTGCAATTCAGGACACATGCCCAAGCCAGGTCCGTTGAGAGACAGCCGCTCTTGGCAGCAATAACTTCTTCACTCAAACCAGTAACTGCAATCAAATTTAGCACATCAGTAAAGCATTCACACAAGCAGTCACTGGTTTCAGCAGAGACTTCCAGTCACTTGTGTTTATCGTCATTAGGTGAGGCAAGTGTTTGCCCAAGATCTCCTCTGCCATCACGCTTTATTCCCTGTGATTTGACTAAAACCAAGGGGAGAGCAGATCTGTGTACCTTGCCTAGTGGCAGCAGGACACATAATACTCTATGTACAGACCATTACTCTTGTGTTCCCCCTGGCACCAACAAGAACTAACTTATATATGTTGAAAGACTTATCCCCATGTAACGCTTATTTGCTTATGAACCAGGCATTTGCCACAGTTTGTCCATCCTTTTGTGCATTTTCTCAATATTGTGTTTGCCTCCACAACCCCCAGAAGTTCACTATGCGCTAGATAAAAGATTGCTTTATCTGCTTCAAATCCATTTTAATTTATTTCCTAACTTTTCTGAGGTAAGTTATAATGAATACAGCTCATCTCTTGCCTTCACCAACTTTATATACCTCAGCCATACCCTACCACAAACAGCTTTGCTCCAAACTCAACCTTTTCAGTCTCCTTGATAGGGGAACTGCTACATTCCTTTGGTCATTTTGACAAGATACAAGAGCAGCAATTAACTCTCCTGTGCCTACCTTGAAACGTAGAAGCCAGGACCAGCACATTGCCTGTATCTGCTGCTAGTATTCAGCTGTAACTGCCCCTAGCATTCAGCACAATGAAGCGGGAAAAGAAAGAAAGGGGAGGATCAGTCATAGGGAAGTATTTTGGAAATAGGATTGTTATCCATGCCAGCACAGGATTCAGTGGGACCCTGAAATGGTTCTGAACCTTTTAAACAGACAGAAACTACACCTAGTCCTCTTTGTTGAAAAACGTATGGCTCAAACACTGTAATTAAAGCATCTTACCCTAACAGGGTATAATTTCTACATTTCCAGAAAAGCCATTTTGTATACTACAGATGTTTCATAAAGTCCATGGTTCCCTTTTCAAAAGGCAATCATCCTCCCTGATTTTCAGGCTAACTCCATCTCCAACTGTTGTCTTTTATATAGTTGATCGAACAAAACCCAAACAATTAGGAAACCTATAATCAATGTATCTCTGCTGACTGAAATAATGGAACTACAGCTATCTATATAACATGCTTGTAAGAAAAAGCCTAGCTTGATCGAGACTGGAATAAAAGGATCCTCTGAAATCATGCCTCATCCTTTGGTGAATTCTCTGAACTGCCTTACTGTTGTTACTTTGCCTGAAAGACAGGAAAAGACAGACTTGAGTCCTAAGATATCAGTCACAAGAAACAAACTCCATAACAAACAAGAAAGTTAAACCAACATTTCCCCTCTTCCATTTCACTCCCGTACCCCCATATATTTTAGTGTGAGGTGTCCCTGCCCATGCCAGGGGGGTTGGAACTAGATGATCTTAAGGTCCTTTCCAACCCTAACTATTCTATGATTCTATACACCAAACACAAATTAACCCAACCTTTTCATTTCTTGAGAGACTTACACTCAACCTTTAGCACAAAAGTCAGGACTCTTCTTTTCTTGCTGAACCAGGAAAGCACAGCACTCTTTTAACAGCTATTATGTGTGATTTCTTATATAAATGAATTAATCTTTCCTCTTGCAGGTATTGTTTTTATGTCCATTTTAAACCTGACAAAAAACTCTGGATACAAAATTTATTAGAGCAAGTACAACCCTGCACAATGTGCAGCACCAGGTTGTGATGGAGATGAAGACAAAATATGCACCATGGAGAGAGAGTAGGAAGGAAAAAGGGCAGAGGTTTACAGCTTTCTCTGCAGCTTGCCTGTTATCTGAACACATACCTACAATATGAGAATATTAATTGATTTCTGTGTGTGATTCTCCATTCTCTTCTAGTTACATCCTTTTTTAGAAGGTCTAAATGTGTCTTACTCTGATAGTCTTACACAGCTGTTAAACATGAACTCCACAATCATGTATATTGAGTTGCCTTCTAACTGTTCAAGGTTTACTCTTCCTTTGCCACATCACATAGCATGATTTTCCTTCTTCTACGGAAAATAAGTCTGACTGCTCAATACCCTACAAAATATCTTCCTTTTTCTCTTGAATAATATGAATAAGAACACAACCCGATTAGAGAAGCCTTTATCCCATTATCAAAAATCCCCTCATGAATATTCAATCACTTCTGAAATTACTTCCAGGTGAGCAGTAGCAATTTACTTCAAAAAGAGAGCAGTTACCATTAGTTTTCACACCTGACTATAGTAAGGAAACTCTGCTCCATAAACTTTATCATGCCTAGGAGTAAATGTAGAAGAGCTCTCTCTGAACCTTCATTCCACCCTCCCTGATAAACCTGTTCCCTTTTCAGTGTGAGGTGCACCTGATGTAGAAATACATTTTATTCAGAGGATGGAGACTAAAAGCCTTTGTGTGGCACATGTGGAGAGGCAGGGGAGAATGTCAAACAGGAAAGCTTCCTTTGGCCGCTCACTTGGAAAAAAGCAGACACTTGAATTCCTATCAGTCAGAAATAGCCTGTGGGCACATTGCTTCTTTTTGAATCTTTCATTTCTTTTGTTAGCTTTCAGCATCATTTTCCCTTTCAGATATCCTGCTTAAAACAAAATACCCCTCAGAGTGATAGCTATCCCTCCAGACACAAAGATATCTGACATACGTGACAGAGGCACAGCCTTGAAAAAGGAATGAATAATGCAGTCTATAGTCAACAACACAAACCCCCCAAACCCTCATATCTGAGCTGAATTCTAAAAGCCAGCATTAGAGAAAGCAACTTTAACCTTCCTCTAATGACATAACCCAAACCTTCTCTAAAACCCTACCCCCCAAAAAGACCTGAATTTAAACAATGTATCCATGGAAGAAGTAAATTAGAACAAAATTTTTTCCTTCATTAAGCTACTGATTCATTCAGCACCATCTTTTTATTGGACTTATTTTGTGAACCAGTTGAATCTTCAAAATTTGGAGATCTCAATTAATTTTAAAATATCAGCTAAATGAAGATGTTTTATTTCCTGAATGGATGAAATTCAATTATTTGTGCATCTCTTCAACTGTTCATTCAATTTTCAGAGAATCTACACTTGTACTTTTGCCAATAGATTTCAACCATACCTTATCAACAGACTAGCAAATGCAGAAGCTTACAATTTCACACACATGCATTTGCACAGTACCATAGTTACCGCATTTCTGGTTTGATATAAAACCCTAGCAGAAGGTTACTGTAGGATGGACTCCCAAAAAGTGAAGCTTAAAGACAGATTTGTAGTAGGAGGAGCTGTTGATCACATATGCCTGTTGTTAAAAGATTTTATTCTTTTAAGCAGTGGCAGAGGGTAAGAAAAGTATCAGTGTGTTGAAAACTACCATGATAAAACTTAGAAACAGGATATTCTCTCTCCTGATCTTTCATTTCCAATCATGGCATTACAAACATCAGAAACGTGGAATACAGCTTCCTTGCTTCACAGATATAGGCATGTGGAAAAAACAAGCAAATGTAATTTACACTACTACATATATCCTAATGTCTAATTTCTTCTTTCAGCTTAAAGAAAGAAACAAATATAAAGAGTAACCTGAGATGGAAGGTACCCACACAGACCATCAAGTCCAACTCCTGGCTATGCACAGGGCAATTTAAAAATTAAACCATATATTTAAGAGCATTGTCTAAACATTTCTTGATACTGTCAGGTTTTGGAGCCTTAATCATTTCCCTAGGGAGCTTGTTCCAGTACTTGAGCATGCTTTCAGTGAAGAATATTCTTGTAATATCCCATATTAACTTCCCCTGACAGAGGTTAAACCATTCCCTCATATCCTATCACTGGACACCAGGGAGAAGAGATTAGCACCTCCCCCTCTGCTGTGCCTCCTGAAGAAGATGTAGACAGCAACCAGGTCACTACTCAGTCTCATCTTCTCTACATTGAGGAATGAGCACCATAGTACCCTCAGGCACTCCTCATAAGTTGTGCCCTCCAGTCCTTTTACTACCTTTATTGCCCTCCTGTCCTTTTACTATCTTTATTGCCCTCCTTTGAACACATTCTAATACTTTTATGTATCTCTCTCACACCATGGAGCTCAAACCCGCACTCATTACTCGAGGTGAAGCTGCACCAATGCTGAGTATAGCGGGACGAGCACCTCTTTCCACCACTTCGCTGCACCATGCCTAATGCACCCTAGGTTAGGGCTAGCCATTTTGGCCACCAGGGCACACTGTTGTCCCATAATGAGCTTACCATCAACCAAACCCACAGATCCCTTTCTCCAGAGCTGCATTCCAGCTGCTTTTCCCCCAGTCTACAGGCATATCCATGATGACAGCACCCTAGATCTAGGGCATTTGTCCTTGTCAAATTTCATATGGCTGATGATTTCCCAATACTGTGATCTACCAAGATTTCTCTGTAAGGTCTCTGTAACACTGAGGGAATCAAGAGCTCATAATTTAGTAGCATCAGCTAACTCATTGTGCTCTCAACACCTGTATCCAGGTCATTGATAAAAAAGCTGAAGAGAACTAGCCCTAAAATCAAGCCCTAGGGAACACCACTAGCAACTGGCCAGATATTACCCCATTTACTACAATGCCTGGATCCCAACCTTTCAGCCAATTGTTCATCCGATGTATTATCTCCATGTCTAGCTCTATGTTTGTTCAGAAGGATACTGTGAGAAACAGCATCAAAAGCTTTCTTTAAATAATTAAAAACAAATCCACAACCTCTCCGTTGTCTTCTAGGTGTGTAACCTTCTCAATAAAAGGATGTAAAGTGAGGAACATGACTTTGACTTCATGACCCATGTTGTCTTTCACTGATGACTGCATTGTTTTTCAAGTGTTTTTCAGTGTCCCCCAGAATAATAATCTCCATAATTTTACCAGGCACCCAAGTGGGACTGACAGGCATTAATACCCATGGTCTTCTTTCTTGTGCTTTCTTCTCCTTGAAATTTGAAACAATCAGCCAGATTCCAGTTGACTGAGACTTCTCCAGATTCCCCACACTGTTCATAAATAACTGAGGGAGGACTGCAGGAACATCAGCCAACTCTTTCAGTACCCTGGCATGAACCCCATTGGAATCCATAGACTTATGTGCATTCAGTTGCAGCAGTTAATCCTATACAATTTCAAAGTCAACTCCCAGTTACAGCTATCTGACCCAGGGTTCTGACCAGGGGCCATCAATGGTGTTAAAGACAGGGCAACAACAGCATTAACTATCTCTGCTTCATCCTTATCCCTATTTGTGATTGTGACACCATTTATGACATTAAAAAAAACCCAACTCAAAACCACTCATGTTTTTCAGGTGTTTCAGAGCTATTAACCAATACTTAGGCAAGGCACTAAAAAAATAAAACCCTAGTAACTTACACTGTAACTGTTCAAATTAAGGTTCTGAAGTGTATGAACAAAAGTTAACACCTAGTAACTAGAAAGCTTCAAATCAGATGACTGCAGCAGCCCTTTGAAACATCTCCCACATGAGGACATATACCTTAAATAAGTAAAAAAACCCATTTACCTCCAAGGGAAACCAACATCACAGAAGCCAGCGCTTGCAGTATCTGTCCCTTTGAAAAAATCCAGTTGTAGATATATTAAAAAAACCCCAAAAATAAAACAAAACCCCACAAAACCAGATCCCTTCTGCTCCTTAACTTCTAAAATCACATGCAAAAGGAAAAAAGTGAGAAACAACCACCATTCTGTATAATACTGCAATAGTTCATCCTCACCCAAGAACCTGTGCCTCCAGACTAAATTCCTTCTCAGACAGAAGGGCTGTCAGATGGAGAGGCTGTAAAATGTGTTTAACACCCCGTGCCCCACATCTTGCAATCCTTTCCCTGCAACAGCCAGTAGCAATAGTGTGGCACATTCCAGCCAAGCTACACCTTGAGATGATGATGGACATCACCAGGAAAGGATCTGTGTTTTGAGCCATTCATCAGCAGGCAGAAAAAAGCCCTCCAGTGGTCAGGCTGCTGTATAAATGCAAGCAGAGGCACCCCAGCAGGAATTCTTTTGCAGCAAGAGAGAAAATCACATTTCCTTTGGGAATGGTGTGTATGTAAATATTTACCAACATGATGAGGTCAGATGTGATTCCAAACTGCATCAAAGGGAGCAGGGTACCCAAATAAAGTACATCCAAGTCCAGCATCTAAGCTCTATGACTGGCTGTCATGCACACAGTCTCACTGTCCCTTACAGGCTGAGGGTCACAATCACAGCGTCTCTCCAGCTCAGACACCTGACAGCTTGCAAGAACACAGCTCTTCACAGAAAAAGACTGTGCGAAAAAGTAAACACCTCAACGGGCCAGGAGTCAGGTGATTGATGTTTGGAATATACAGCACAAGTTAGAATCATAGAATGGTTAGGCTTGGAAAGGACCTTAAGATCATCCAGTTCCAACCCCCCTGCCATGGGCAGGGACACCTCACACTAAACCA